>APFE031253294.1:0-59478 GCA_000404065.3 Pinus taeda | reverse complement strand
TCTTATTTATTATATTTTTAAAGTTGTTTGTCAAATGACATCATAAACTCAGTTTCAAACATGTACTCTCAAGTAGGTTGGTGTGAATGCATGTCATTTAGCCCATCTACTATTCTCATTATAATTTTTAGTAAATAAATATTTTTAATATTTAGTATAATAGTAGACTTTTTCTGGTCAAATAATGACTTGTTATTTATTATACTTTTAAAATGACTTGTTATTTATTATATTCTTAAAGTTGTTTGTGAAATGACATCATAAACTCAAGTGTCTCAAGCATAGTCAAATAATTACTTGTTATCTATTATATTTTTAAAGTTGTTTGTGAAATGACATCATAAACTCAAGCGGTCTCAAGCATAGTCCCTGTACTATTCTCAAGCAAGTTGGTGAGAATGCATGTCATTTTCTGAGTTGGAATATTTGATTATGGTCTGGAAATCATATTTGCAATCTGAAAAAGACCTTTGATGCTAAAATCATGAGTGATGTTATAACAAATTCATTAATAAATCATCAATCAAAAAATAATGCATAATAATCTTCAATATATAAAAAATAAAAGAGAAAAAATAATATTTATCCATAAGAGAATAAATAATTATAAAATGGAATTATATGATACGTCATGATAAACGACATGATAAGGAATGGTAGAAATGCATGAAATAGACGTTAAAAAGTGATTCTAATAATGACAAATTAGTGGCTCAATAGTAACCATTTATTTTAAATACATTGTGAAGATGGATTAATTCGTTGGTGAGAATGCATGTCATTTAGCGCATCTATTAGTCCATGCATGTCATTTAACACATCTATTAGTCCCTGTACTATTCTCAAGTAGGTTGGCATACTATTCTCAAGCAAGTTGGCATCCTAAGCTCGATAATGTGGTTAATGTTATTGTCATTTGGATTTGCCTTGCCAGCGTCTCAACAATGTGGTTAATGTTAATCGTCTCAAGCACTATGAACCTCCTATTGTGGAAGAGGAAGTTCACATTTCCCACCCACTTGATAAAATTTTGGATTTTCAACAGTTGTTGGAGGAAGACACACTACTAGACCTCTAGAATTAGACTACAACGTATCTTGTTGGGCACCAAAGCCATTCCTTCCCGCCCCTTGTTGAGAAGGTGGGGTCATTTTTGCTAAAATAATGAAAAAATGATGTGCCACATTTAGCAATTATAGCTAGTCTTAATAGTTAGTTGTAGGATAATAAAGGCATGATTAATCTTGAGCACTATGAGTTTATATTGTTTCTTAGTTAAAGCTGACTTTGTCGAAACTAAAACTAATCAAATCTCATCTCAAACGCATAAGATACAAATGTTTTTGGAATCAATATTCTTGTGCATTTTAGGTTTGCAAGTTTATGTCTTAGGCATTTGAGTGTTATGCCTTAAGATACAAATGTTTTGGAAATCAATATTCTTGTACATTTTAGGTTTGCAAATTTCTGTCTTAAGCATTTGAGTGTTATGCCTTATCAATCATCCAACCATCCGATGAAGGGAGGCAAATCTAGTGGTATAGTAGTTTGCAAATGGGAAAGAGGTTGATATCACCTCCAAAGCTCTCAAAGCAAAAGGGAAAGAGGTTGATATCACCTCGAGAGCTCTCAAAATATGTAGTGATTTTGGCTCCAAGAAGACGAATTAATGACAAATATGCACCTACATAATGGATTTTTATATGCCACGATTCTTCTCCAACAGATCCAAGAGGACTAATATGCAATGATTTCGGATCCAAGAGGACGAATTAATGACAAATTATGCGCATGCATACTGGATTTTTATATGCCACGATTCTTCTCCAATTTATGCCTTACGGCGTTTCCTTTGCAACATTTGGTGCAATTACTAGTTAATATCATTTTTAAATGTAATGTAAAGCCCCTCTGAACACAATTACTCATCATACTTGTACTTACCTTTTGTGACATTAATCCAACTGATGTATTTAGTTACCACGAATTCAGAATTCTTGGCCGCATTCCAATATAATGTCCGGTAAAGACATCATTAGAACCACCCAAAAAAGTTAAAATATATATTGAAAACATAATAAAATGCCAAAAATTCATGACCTCCCTTCCCGAAATAAGCAACCATGCAAAAAGAAGCCTATATAATGCTTATAAATACCCATACCAACCACATTGTTGAAAAACAAACCTACTTCGTCAAATTTACCCTAAAACACCACCAAATCACAATTTTAATTTGTCCAAAACCACAACAAAATACAGATATTTCTCTTGGTTTCCCCTTGAATTTGTTGAAAGCACCAAAATAAAAGTATAAATTTCCAAACGTACAAATCTGTTAAACAATATATATATAGGATCATCTTCAAAGTGTTTCAAATTCATCTTCACTGTCAAGATAACATAGAAATGACAATGATTGATTGTTGAAACAAGTGCAGCTCCATTGCGAGATAAAACAAAAAAACCCTCAATAATGTTTGTGCTCCAATTTCCACTTTAGTGACTTGAATTACATCACCATACAGTTGTACGTGTCCTCACATGCAAGGTGGTAGCTTGAATTTTCAACGAGTATTCAATTTCCAAATACCATTCAACAATAGAATCATCACATGCAAATGAGTTTCTCCCTTGACAACTTGTCCATACAACTTGGTCACTCTGTTTGGCAATTGTATCACTGTAAGAATTAGTCCATACCATGTTTTTATTCAAAAAAAAAAAAAAAAAAATCGGACAAAAATCAAATTGATTACTTTTTCAACTAATCCAAAAGTCATTTTGACTGTGTTCCAATAGCAACCCTTCAAATTTGACTCTATTAACAGCAGTCCCTAGGTCTTCCCGCTCTCACAAACTACATGCCTCTGGCCTTAAATCAAATCAAACCCTTGCTTCACGTAATCTCAAAGTCAATTTGACTTTAATATCTACTCTTACAATATACATAGCTCTAACCAAGCTTTGATACCATCTCACAATAACACAAGTTGAACAAAAAAAATACCAAGGTTATTAAAAAGAGTTTTTCATATTGCATTGATCAAATGAGTGACCCTCGAATGCTAGTTGAAATGATCCACTTTATGAGTGTGGGATAGACCAAGATATACATTAAAACACAATAGTGTGGGATAGACCAAGATATACATTAAAACACAATAGTTGAAACGATCGACTTATGAATGTGGAATAGACCAAAATATACATTAAAACACTATTTATTAAGAATCTATTATCAGAATGACCATTACTAAACTCGCATTGAACATTGATCAAATGAGTGAAACCCTTAAATACTAGCTGAATCAATCTACTTTATGAATGTGGAATAAACCAAGATATACATTAAAACACAATATTTATTTAGAATCTAACATCGGATTGACCATTACTAATCTGACATTTACTTTTAAGAAGAAGAAAAGAACTAATTATTTTTTTCAAAATGGATTTAACAGACTATTTGAAAGCAATGGGATCCATTCATCATCAAAATATGCCTGGCTTGGCTGGCTCGGAATCAGTGACATGTTTAAGAAATCAATGTTTTGAACACTAAAAGGAACTTGATAGGCAACCTCTTCATGACTCGTTGGATTCGTTGGAGTGGAGATCTGTCTTATAGAAAACATTTCGTTGATTTCCAAAAAATGTTTTAAGAGATTTCGCTTTTATCCTTGGTCTCCCTTCTCTTCCATGGAACCAATTTCCGTGTGTTAAAGGTACTCGCCAAAATTTGACATTTCCATTGGCCCGCTTGTAAGCTTACAATATATTATCTATAAGTATCATAGACAAGAAAGGAAATTCGTAACATAACTTGTATCTTTTTTTAATATAAAAAAATGCCGTAGTGCAACAACAAAACATTTAGTGATCCAGCTTATAGTTCGGACTAACTCCATCTCATCATTAGAATTCTTCATAAACTTTATACCACTAAAGTTTAATGTTGCTCAAATTATCCTAGTCATCATCAAAATACCTGCATTTCATTATAAATGTGGATCATTTTGTTTTATTGCCACTCAAATTATTGGTTAGTCCTTACAGTCACAGCAGCCTTTGGCTATCAACCGGAATACTACCAGAAAACAAAGTTTTATTGCCACTCAAATTATTGGTTACAGTTCTTACAGTCACAGCAGCCTCTGGCTATCAACCAGAATACTACCAGAAAACAAATTCAATTTTCTGAGGTATAAAGGATAAGTTCATCACGAAATGCACTTTTCATTCTTTTTGAAATCTTTACAACATTCAAAGTTCAATGCCATCACACAATTGAAACAGTCCACAATGTAGTTAAGATCACATTCTGTAGGATGCTAAAAATCCTAATACAAACTTTAACCACGTTTCACAATAAAAATATATTCCAAATGTTTATAATATATACATTAACAAATCCACTGGTTGGTACCAAAATGTTCCATTTTCCAAATGTTAACCCCATGACTTCACCTACTAGAATTTAGTCAGTTTACTCGTGATGGTGTGTCCAGACCTCTCAACTTAAGGTATGAGGTTCTTTCACAACTGCAAATCATGATTGTTAGATCGTTGTTATGTAATTAATAGAGGTAAAATAGTTTATTTAACCACCTGCGTCCAACCACTGAAAAGGAAGAATTTCAGCTTTTGAATATGCAACATGTAATAATTGGACATTTGTAAAATTGATCACATGTAAGGGGAATCTTTCTCGTGAAAGGAAAGTTTCACAAGGAAGCCTACAGGTAAATACACGATGAGTAAGATTTACGTTGAAACCCAGCAAAGAAAGACTATTATATGCTGCGAGTTAAAGACCACTCCAAGCTCCACAGGAAAAATCTTTTGTGACTAAAGAGTGATGTAAATATCCGTCATAAAACAATGGAAACAATGGCTTCCCAGCTGGCTGCTATTGTTCCACTGATCCTAAAACAAGAATTGGATAACAAAGCATATACTTCACTACACTATAGAGGCACACATTCGGCAACCTTTTGTGTTGCCTTCAACCTCCATCAACTTTCTTACCATTTTTAAACCCCCTACATACCATCATAAAACATGTACTTCACTACAATGTGGGGGTGCACAACTAAGGCAACCTTAAGCGCTGCCTTCAACCTTCTTACAATTTTAAACCCCCTACACTAACTCTTCAATCACAGCCAACAAAACCTCGAAGTAGCGAAGTGATACAAGTGTAGAGAAAATAACCAACATCTAGTTTTTATCAAACACTAAAAGAGCTAACAAAGTTATAGAATTTTGCACTACTAAACATAACCGTTCCTTCTGCTTCTTGATAATCCATTGTGCATCATTCTTTGCGATAGCAAAATATATTGAACTGAGCATTTGTGTCTGGCGACATCGAATTTTAATTACGGTTGCACATTTTATTCAAGGCATCACAGAAAACATTTGTTTTTATTTGTCTTCAGATAAATATATTATAAATAGGTATACCACATGTATAAAAGTGCCCGTCCTCAATCAGATGCAATCTCCCCAAAGATACCAATTGTGATATGCAATTTCCTACAAATTTCGCAGGTGTGCCAGTGCAGTTGCATATCAATGGCAAAGTATGAACGCAAAAAATCAACTCCTGAATTACCATGATGGTTATGTGCAAAAGAAATTTAAACAAAGGCTTAGATTGAACATATTACTTGGCCCAAGAACATAAAGCCTTTCGACAACTTGAAAACGCTGCAACACCATCAAACTCAGATGAAACTGAAGCTGGCCTTAACCCATTTGCAATCCATAAAGGCTGATGGGGAGAAGGAATTCATCTTCCCGGTCAACCAAAAAAAAGGCACCACAGAAAAATGCAGGGAAGAAACAAGCTTTGCATTAATGCCAAGAAAGCATTTTATAAAGCCTCGAAAAGGAACACATAATATAAATGCAATAAGAACATTACTTATGATTTGTTAATTACGTAAGTCTGCTTCTTTCTTCTCAAGCAAGACTGATTCTAAGGAAGCCCCGTGAGCTTTAAATATAACTAGTGTTGTCACACAAAGATATCAAAAGGTTTACTTGAGAATTTATGCTCATACTGTTAGCTATCAGGTTTAAAAATCAATCAACATGATAAAATGGACCACAGCACTGTTCAACCTTTTAAAGTTAGAAACCAAAAGAGGAACAACGAGGTCATCTAGAGGAACAAATGTAAAACACAAACCAACCAATAATGCTATTGATAAGGTTACCACAACAGCTTAAATCATAGAAAGTGTGAGCAGATATGAGAGACGGCATACTTCCGAATTATTAATTGCTAGACTATTGCGGACAAATAATTGATTCTAGGGTGTGTTATTACCAAGATGATGCAAAAAGGACATGTCAGCATCTCTAGAATTTTTGAATTTTCCAAGACCAACCATCTTACTCTGTTTGTCCCCTTGTAAAAGGCAATCTTTATATACCAAATCCTGGCCATGTGAGAAGGTAATAGTCTTCATCCATAATGCCTGTTGCAATGGTTTTATGTCAAACACTATGAAACCAACATGTGAAGGATCTGCTAACATTGGAAGAACAGACTAGGCAGTTGTATTCAGGTCTCACTCGTGCCTTTACTGAAATATAGATTCTACAGAAACCATGTAAAATGACTGCACAAGCTTCCTGGATTGGCTGTAATTCCCTAGTAGTTCTGACTACCTGGGATGAAAGCTTCCCACTGATCAAGCAGTCACATTATGTTTCCCCGACAGAATAGTTTTCGCAGGCATGTCCATGAAGTACTGGGACTTCCTGGATAGCATCTCTGTGCTAATAGGGAACTTTATTTGCCATATGCCACACCGGGTTTTCAACCCTAAGCCCAAAAGCAGGTCTGTCTCCAGGTGAATCTGTCCTAAGACATGAATGAGTTTGTTTACATTCAGGTTGGAAATAGGGTTTTAAGACAACCTTTGATAAACATAAAATGTTATCCCTAAAATTGGATTAAGGAATGCCTGCTAATGACTAAACCTAAATCACTGCTCCACAACCTCAGGCTGAAAGTCCTTGCCGGATAGCAAATGGTTTCAGTTCAAGAGGTGAGAAAAAAATAATAAAGCAACCGCATCTCCCAAATTACAGCCTTGCTAAAATCCCATTGAGTTTAGGACCAACCAAAAATAAACCTTCAGCCTCGAATATGGGAAAAGACACTGCCGGCCCTTCTCAGGCCACTTCCTCTGGGGGGTAGGGCACAGTCTCCTCTGGTATTGATTGCCCAGCTGAACTTGAAGGCCAAGGCACTGCTTGAGTTTGTACCATAGATGAATGGGTTCAAGACACTAGTATAAGAGACCTGATAATGAGAAACTCATTTCATAAGTCAGTCAGTTTTGACTGAAGAAAATGAGATGAAATACCTCATTATTTGTTTACCTCTAGAATCTATGTTAAGGGGCTTACAACCCCTGTAAATCCATGGCTAAGAGGACCTGCAATTTGATATCTAGTTTGGTTCCTCTTTAACTACAAGTTAAAAGCAGCATACTCTGTTTTTTTGGTTGGAAATCGACGTGCCTATATTTGAGGAATTGTTGTGTTTGTTTCCAACCATGCAGATGACAAGGGTGGTGCTGTCACTCTTATATTGCCAAAGTCAGCATCAGTTGTATTATATAGAATGGGTCCTAACCGTACAACTTGCTGGTTTGGGAAAACTTTGGATGTTGCTGAATCCAGAAAGCTAGATGTTGCCGAATATGGAAAGCTGGATGTTGGTGAATCTTGAAAGCTGGATTCTTTGTCCAGCTAACATTTACATTTGAAATGACAGAGCACAGCCTTTGGACACTGAACGGATGATGAGTTGCCAGATGCCCACTAGCTAGTAATGTAGTGACTTTAACATGATTGAAATCCATGACAACAAGGAACTACTAGTCATTCAAATCTCCTAGTGGGAATGTGTTATCTGAAAAGGCCTCAACATTAGACTGGGCCTCTGCAATCCCAATAAATTTAGAATCCATGTCTCCTCTGAGTTATGGTTCACATGTCAACTTTTAAAAAATGCTACTAGAGTGCTGTATAGACGTGACAGGACCCTGCTATTAGAGGAAATTATTTTCTCTTAAATCATGTGCGTAGGCATTTTTAATACTAATGGGGAAAATCGCCAATCCAACCATCAACCTCTTGTTTTTTCCATCTCATGGGACACTGAGAAAATGTACATTTAGAAATTGTGGTTACTACTTATGTCTCGCACTCACATCCCACTTGTGTTCGGTCTAACAAAAGAATCTGGAATTTATTGCCATCAGAAAGGGGAGGTTAAAGGATGGATTACCTGATAGGGAGATGTTATCAACCTTCCTGCATGACTATGTGAGACAGATCGCCACCATCAATGAAAGCATCACAAAGCTGTTAAAGATGAGCTAGAACTGCTTCCTCAGAGGCTTCAACTCAAACCCTATGACAACAAAATTCAGTGTCAGGATGCCAATCTCAAACATGATTTACAAGTGGATGAAATGTAGAAGGTGCAGAAAGCCCAATTGCAAACCAAAATAGATGGATTAAAGTCAGGGGATAGGTACACCAAATCCTTTTTAAAAGCCCTAATACCTAAAGATGCAAAGAATAAGATAGTTTCCCTGAAAGCAGCTGATGGTTGTACCACTAAGCAAAAAGATTTTAAAGAAAGAATTCACAAACCACTTAAGCTTCTTTTCCAATCCTAGAGATTTATTGAGGAAAGTAGGGTGGTCATGCATAGATACTTTCACATTGATCCGCCTTGCATTTCCCCAAAGCCTAAGATATGATGTGATCAAGAATGAACCATAGATGCCCTAACAATAACATTAATGGAATTGGTTGTGAATACTATAAAGCGATGTCGGATCTTGTGTAACCTGACTTACTACCAAGATATATATAAAATATTCAAAAGCAATCATTAGGAGAATATAACAGAAAAGCCCCAATCCTGGAGAACCAAAGCTCATCACCAATCAATCATTAGCTACAAGGTCAGTGCATCCTTCATCATGTTGTCATGTGGGAGGGAACACAACAGACCTTGTTTATTAAGATTCATTGAAAAGGCCTATGACAAACTTGAATGGCACCTTCTCCTATTCATGCTCACACACCTATGTTTGGCCATTCTTAAAGGAATTGAAGCTTACATTGTTGATGCTTCAACTTGCCTTTCTATCATCCAAGCAAATCATAGAATGATCCAATTGGATGCTAGAAGACAACCACTTGTTCCATTGATTCTAAATGACTTCATATCTTGGAAATTCCACTATAGTTTGGCCATTTTTAAAGGAAATGAAGCTTATTTTATTGATGCCTCAACTTGCCTTTCCATCATCCAAGCCAAATCATAGAATGGTCCAAGTGGATACTAGTAGAGACCCACCTGTTCCACTGATTCTAAATGGCCAAACATCTTGGCAGTTCTACTACAGCTGTTTGTTGCAAACTTGTGGCATGCTTTCCAAGAATTTCATTTGCATCTTTGGCAGCATAGCCTAAACAATCTTTGATTGCCCTGCCAAACACACATATAGCATGGATTAAGCTTTGTAACAGTCCAAGAATTGAACAAAACAGAATTTGCATGCAAATGTTATGGCCAAAAGAATTTGGCAAATCAACTAACCTCCTCAACACGAGATCACTTTTGCCACACCATTTGCAAAGGTAAGTGTTTTAATTCTTTAGGGTTTTCAAAACTTAGGGCACCATACTTTTAAGTTAAAACGCAGTTTTGGACTCTAGTGATACCTTCTAGCAAATGAACATAGCTGACACATCTCCCATTAGAGACAAGTTACCACCAATCTAGCTAGTTTGTATAGATTTGCATTTGATAGTTTCTTTTCTACATCATGGCATGACTTTGAACTTTATCAACAACATCTGCAAGCTTAGGTGACAAAATGGAGGAAAGCCTCCTCCTATAAACTTTAGATAAATGCCACAACCTCTGAAGGGCACACTATCATAGTTGTAAGACCAGGCCGGTCCAACTCGGATTCGGCCTGGTAAACCGAGCCAAACCCCTGCCCGGGCCAGGTCGGTCAAAAGATCTCGGTCGAGCCCGTCTTCAACCAGCCGGCCTGGAAACTAAAAAATAGATTGCATAGTCCATCTATCTATTCCCTGTATTAAATTGTCAGACTCTTTCCTTTGTTGCTGTAAATCAGTAATACACAATTCACTTAAAACTGTTTCCCCAAAAAACTGTACATTTGGCATGTTGAAATCAATAATGATGTCCATTGCACTATCCCAAATATTTGAACAATATTTGGTTGAATTTGTGATAAGGTTCTGCGCAAACTTCAAAGTTCAAGTTGTGCAACCGATTATCTAGAGCAATCTGTGTTTTGAGTTTATCGTCTTTGGAAATCTGAATCCTCTTAATGCTAGCTGGAATCAATATATGTTTCACCTGCCAACTCTTTAATTTTTCAAATGCATCTTGTGCAATTTTCTGTTGAGACAATTTGTCTTTGACTATATTGGAGAATTCATTAAGAGTGATATCGTATTTCTGAATCTCGCTTAACTTTTGGTAGAATTCCTCTTGAGACTCCTTTAACTGTTCATTTGATTTCAAAGCTTCTTTCTTCAGGACTTCTAGCCGTGACTGTTTGTCCTGTAATTCTCTGATCTGAATGAGCAATTGATTCATTTTATTATCCTTTCAACTATGATATCTGCAACTGTCTTTGCAGATGTCTCTTGTAGCCGCGCATTTCCTTGTTTCAATAGTCTCTCAAGATATTCTTGCTCTTGCTGTTGTTGTTTGAGAAGGTTAACCTGTTGTTGATGTTTAAATTCACTAGGAGCTTTCTACTGTTGCAACCTGTATTCAAGAGAATTGAATTTTTCTCCTTGGTTATGTGTTTTTGTTCTGACCTTTATATATTACATGTGTTGGACAGTGCACCTCCCATGGCGGAAGAAAAGAGAAATAATGAAGCAAGAGACCATAGCAAGTTGTTACTCAAGGAATCCCTTACACAAAAGAAATGAGATAACGAAAAATTTTGCCTAGATCCTTTGACATCTACCAACAGTAAGAGAAACCCTCAAACAATTATTTCGAAGGTATGACATCGTTCAAGGTATAATTAAAATTTGCTGACACCATTCAAGGTATAATTAAACTTTGGCTAAGATAAATACAACAAATGCTTTGGAACAATGTCAAAAAGAAATCAACATCAACCAAAAATCGATAAGGGTCCAAAAAACATATTTTCGGAAACATTGGTGAAAAAATCAGACAAAATCGGCAAACATTGAAAATACAAACTATATTCATTTTTTTCAAAATCAGGAAAATTTGGGAAAAATCAAGAAAATCAGGAAAAATCGCCAAAGGAAAAAATAGTGATTGCAATTTTATCAACACTTCTTTGGAGAAATGGTTGAATCAACCAGAAAGCTATTACTCAATTCAAATATTTCCTGACAATAGAAAGATCACCTTCACGCTCCTTATGTCCCTTCCCCATGTCAAAGGTTGGTGAGATACTTACTATGAAAGACATGTCAAATATGACACTTGAACATTTAGGACAAAACCCACTAGGACAACATTTCTTCATGCCCTCCAAGAGGAATTCCATTGTGTTGGAAACTATAATTACCGACCAATAGAGAAATTCTAAGGTCTAAAATGTGCCTCCTAAAGAAAATAATAAAACAATAGGTAAATAATTAAATAAGATTTGTGAATTCTCAAAGGGATAGAGAGAACCACTTTTTCTAATTATATTTTCGATTTATCTCCTCACAGGTTTAATTAAATTTGTAATGTAAGAAGCCCTCATTGGATGCAATTTTTTATCAATCATATTCTCGATTTATCTCCTTAAAGTTAACTCAAATTTCAAAATTGTTGGATGTGAAACAAAGAAGTGTCAAAACATGAAATTTGTGTAACTTATAAGGAGATAAGTCAAAAATATAATTTAAAATAGTTTTCTTTATTTCCCTACAAACCATCTACCCTTATGGTTGACATCATCATCTTGAATCCTATCGATTCTTCTCAAGTTAATGTTGAAGTTGACGTTGATAGCACATTTTTGTTTGATGCCCATTTTGACCTCAAATTTCCTCTGATGACACAAGACGAACAACTCGGTGCTAGGAGAGAGGCCAAACAGAGAGGTCAATATCTTCCATACCTTGCACTTAAAGTTGCATACCAAACAGTTTGTGCAGCAATTTACTCTGAAGTACTGTAGTGGTCTACACAAGTACCATCCAAACAAAGATGGAGTTCATTGACATTTCATCACTATACCTCGCTTATCAATTGATCCAAGATACTCAAGCACCCCTCATTATCCAAGATCATTTCTTCGGTGATGTATTCAGAATTGCATGAAAAAACACATATGCATACCCTTATAGAAGAGGAAAATAAAGGCAACCATAGAGACAAAGAACACAAAGAGCTTGATAACGGAGTTTGTACAATGTGGACTACGTCTTCGAGCCTTGCTCCAATAGTGGGGAGGCCTCTTCATTAATCTCAGATAAAATCAAAAGAATACATAGCAAAATACATCTTATACCTCCAAATTTGGGGATGGCTTGAAAATGGATTGTTCAAATCAAAAAACCGAATGCACCATCAAATTCCTAGCAAAAGTAATGAAATTTGAGTATAAACTTGACCACTTTTTGTCATTGTGACCTATTAGCTTTTAGGGAATCTTTTATATTCCCCATAGATTCCCCTACAAAATATTTCCTAAATATTCTCTCGCAAAATATTCCTCTGAGATTCTTTCGAAAATGCGCCTGATCAAGGTTTCAATGCAACATTCCACTCACTAGGTTTTGATTGTTCGACCATACGCCAGCGCCAAGTGAAATGGTCTATCTATATTTCACCCAGGATTGTTTACAACGTGAGCCAATTGGCGAGTTGTTTGGACGCTCTATTTGTTAGGTTGAGGTCTCGGGGTCAAACCCACGGCCAGCCTCCCCATGTTTGGTTGTTGGTTAGGGTTGTTCATTGTTTTATTTGGTTCGTCACTCAAGGGGTACTCCTCGTTAACGGGATCGACTCCCACCAGTCCATTCAAAATTGGTGTGGCCATTGAGTGGGGTTTGGCGGGTCCACCTAGTTGGCGACCTGCCAACCCAATAGTTATTCGTTGTTAAAAATAGCTATGTCCACCATCTAGTCTGCCAAAACCAGCAGGATCACCAAACTACCCTTTGCCAAATTGTCTGCTAGCTTGCCTACCACAATTGGCCCAGTCGAAGCCTAACTAGCCAATCACGAGGTGCCAAATGGCACCCTGTGATTGGGCCAAGTGGTGTCTCTCAATTAGGACTCATACAGCCAATTTGAGCCTGTTACATGTCACCTTCGTGTTGGCCCAAAATATTCCCTCTAATGTTGTTTGTATTGCCACGTGGTAGCTTTTGGGGTTGCCATGTGGCAGGTACACCTGCAAAACTTTTTACCATTTGGTAAAAACTTCAACGGGTTATAACTTTCACATACAATGTTAGGTTGAGGTGGCGTTCACATCATTGGATTCAAAACAACGAGCTCTTCGATTTGAGATAGGATTTCCTTAGTTTTGAGGGCTTCAAAAATTTGGCCTTTTAAGATCCTCCTAGACCATTTCTCTCCACTAAAAAGCTTTTGGTCCCCCAAAAGCATGAACAGTATTACCATCTTGCCCTGCATAACAAATGTCTTTGAAATGCCACACTTTCTTCTCCTTCCCCTTTGTACTTTGGAGCCTGAACTAATGAAACCGGCACTTGCATCCATATGCAAACTTGTAGTTGCCAATACATGTCCATTTTGCAAGGCTCAAACACAACCCATACTTGCCAAGAGTTTATAACACACTCATGGTCAAGTTTACATTAGAAACCAAACCCTTCGTTATCCAACTAAAAGGCCAAAATATCACCATGTTGCATTCATAAGTGATGGAAAACACTTCACCACTTTTACAAACATTTTCGCAACATGTGATTTACAAATGTGGCCATGCTCAACTACTTAAAAATGTTCCCCATCTCTTATCCGACCAGGTTAATGGGTCTTCTTCTTGTAGTTGATTCTCTTGTTGAACATCTTCACCATTTGGTTCCTTTGCAGGTGCTTTTTTGTCCCTCTTGAGACACAACAACTCTAGATGGAGCTCCCAACATGTGGCTCTATGAAGTCCACTCTTGTTGCAATGGCTGCAATTGTTCCTCCTCCTCTAGACTTTCCTAACCTTCTTTGAACGATTGTCTCTAGTGCGGCTCTGACGAGGAGAGCTTTCCTTAGCTCTTCCTTTACATTAGAAACCAAACCCTTCATTATCCAAATAAAGGGCCAAAATATCACCATGTTGCATTCAAAAGTGATGGCAAACACTTCACCGCTTTTACAAGCATTTTCGCAACATGTGATTTACAAATGTGGCCATGCTCAACTACTTAAAAATGCTCCCCATCTCTTACCCGACCAGATTAATGGGTCTTCTTCCTATAGTTGATTCTCTTGTTGAACAACTTCACCGGTTGGTTCCTTAGTGGGTGCTTTTTGGTCCCTCTTGAGACACAACTCTAGATGGAGCTCCCAACATGTGGCTCTATGATGTCCAGTCTTGTTGCAATCGCTGCAATGGTTCTTCCTCCTCTAGACTTTCCTAACCTTCTTTGAACCACTGTCTCTAGTGCGGCTCTGACGAGGAGAGCTTGAGTTAGCTCTTCCTTTGGAATTCTCACTATCACTAGAATGTTGTGATGTGCTCTCAACATCTGTTGCTATCTCGGACTTGTCACTTGAAAACTCTCTTGTCTTTGTCTTGGAGAATGTCCCATCTTCCTTGACATAGCCCAGTCCTGCATATCGAGATAATTCCACCACTTGCATGGGATTTATAATGCCTTGGCCCTTAACTCCTAGGCCCTTGCCTTCATGATCCTCGAAGCAATCCCTGTGGCATGTCTTTCAAAAGAACCAAAATCATCATCACAAAGAGAACATGAAACCGAATAATCATTGTTTACCTTTGAAGTGGGTGATGATGGCTTCGAGAAGCCTTCGTTGTGCTTCAACTTTTCCAAGGCCTCTTCTGTGGATTGTAGTTGGCGCTGCAATCCCTACTTCTCCTCTTTTGCTTCTCGTAGAATTCTTCTCAATTCAACATTCTTTGCTTGAATGCTTTCGTGCTCTTCTCATCTTTGGCACAACAACTGCTGCAATTTGTCTTATTGCCAGAATCAAACCCTGAGTCAATTGGTCCATCACCTGCAATCCCAAGAGTTGTGATCTTCATCTCATTGCTTGAATCACAACCCAAGTCAATTGGTCCAATACCTGCAAATCCAACAGCTACGACCTCACCTCATCCTCTGAATCGAATTCATGGTCTTGTTGCACGATAGCAACTGTCTTTCACTTCCCTTGTCTGCCATTTCTCTTTGGTTTCAATTCCAAATGCAATTTCCAGAAATGCTCCTCATCATGCCCCTCTTTCTTGCAATGAGTGCAAAAGGGTTTTGCTTCCTTTTTCCTTGTTGTCGCTATATTCTTCGCACGATTGTCTTGTCAATACTTTCCCCTGCTTTCAAGGTGAATGGCTTTCACACTAGCCGAATCAAGAGTAGTGGGTTCAAACAATAACAAAGAATTTCAGGGATAATCATGTAAAGAACCAATATACTTCATCAAAGTATCAAGTGAATCTAAAGGAATGCCCAATCCCAAAGCTCGTTTCCTAAATTCCTCTGTGAAACTTTAAACATCTTTACCTTTGCCTTGTTTCAAATGTTGTCATTCTAACATGGCTTTCTGCCAATATGCTAATGGATAAAATTGCCCTTTTAAAGCATAAACAATTTCAAACTAAGAAGAAAGGAGTTTACCCACATGCTTGCTACCTTTCTGCAGTTTGCTTTCCCACCATATGAGAGCAGTGCCTCCTAGTCGAAGAGATGTTAACTGAATCTTGGTCTCATCTTCTTCAATCTACTGAATCTGGCAATACAATTCAATCTATTTGATACAATTATTGAGCTTTTCTGCATTAGACACTCTGTTAAACATAAGAGAATCAAATTTTACATCCAACTTTAAAGAAGGCTTTTTTGAAGCATTTCTATGTTGCATGTTAGAATGATGGGAATGTGATGACAAAGAAGAAGAGCTTTCGCTAGGAGACAAAGGTTTAGGAGGTTCTCCTCCATTTTCCTAGTTTATCGAAGCATGATCCTTCGCTTTCCCTTCCTTCTTCTTCTCCTTCTTGATCATTTTCCTCTCATAATCTACAAACAATTTGTCTAACCTTATTTGCCATGATGTAAATATCTTTACAAAAAGCTTGCTCATTCTCAGTATCAACATCATCTTCTTCCATTTTCTTTCTTCGTGTTGCACAACCCGCCTTTGGATCAAAGGACTTGAGTTTTACCTTCACCCTTTTGGAGCTTGTTCATGGTTATCATTCATAATCGCAATTCACAACAACAAGAAGACCACTATGATAACAAACTTGATCTGGGATACTCAAGCACCCCTCATTATCCAAGATCATTTCCTCAGTGATGTATTCAAATTGCATGAAAAATCACATACGCATACCCTTAAATAAGAGGAAAAATAAAGGCAACCATAGAGACAAAGAACACAAAGATATTTATAACGGAGTTCTTCCAACGTGAACTACGTCTCTAAGCCCTGCTTCAATAGTGGGGAGGACTCTTCATTAATCTTAGCAAAGATCAAATGAATACATGGCAAAATACATCTTATACCTCCAAATCTGGGGATGGCCTGAAAATGGGCTGCTCAAATCAAAACACTGATTACACCATTAGATTCCTGGCGAAAAATCGTGAAATTTGAGTATAAACTCGACCACTTTCTATCATTGTGACCTCTGAGCCTCTAGGGAATCTTTTATATTACCCATAGATTCCCCAGCGAAATATTCCTCTGAGATTCTGTCGAAAAACGCACCCGATAAAGGTTTTGGTGCAACATTCCACTCACTGGGTTCTGCTTGTCCAACCATACCCTAGCGGCCAGTGAAATAAATTATATATATATTTCGCCCAACGTTGTTTACAATGTGCACCAACTAGCGCGTTGGTTGCACGCTCTGTTTGGTGGTTGGAGTTCATGAGGTCAAACCTACAAGCCTCCCCTAGTTTGGTTGTTGGTTACTATTGTTCGTTGTTTTATTTAAGCCATCCGTCGGCCAGTACTCTACGCTAGTGGGTTTGGCGAGTCCACCAAATTGGCAACCCGCTAACCCAATAGTTATCCATTGATAAATATAGTTATGTTTGCCTCTTGTTCGCCACCTCGTCCGCCAAAACCAACGGAACTACCAAACTAACCTTCACCAAATTGCCTGCTAACTTACCTGCAAAAGATGGCCCACTCTAGGCTCCACTGGCCAATCACAGGGTGACACATGGCGCACTATGATTGGGCCAGGTGGTGTCCCTCAATTAGGCCTCGTGGGTCAATCTAATCCCACCACATGTCGCATCTGAGTTGGCCCAAAATATTCCCTTTGACAATGTTTGTGCTACCACATGGCAGCGTGTAGTAGTGCCTTGTGGCAAGTACACCTTCAAAAATTTTATTGTTTGGTGAAAACTTTAGGGGGCTATAACTTTCACATACGGTGTCAGATTGAAGTGGTGGTTGTGCTGTTGGATTCAAAATGACGAGCTCTTCAATTTGAGATAGGTTTTGTTGAGTTTTGAGGACTTCATAAATTTGGCCTTTTGGGATCCTCCTAGATCATCAATAAGTTGTCAAAATCAAGCAAATGAATAACTCAAATTTTTGGCTTGAAAATCCACCATAGCAAAAGCATCGTAAATGTGGTCATAACTCACAAAACAAATGATAGACTAAGGATAACCAACCTCAAGACAGCCAATCCAAGTTGCATGCAAACAAGGTTAACAAGAAGTCAAAGAAATACATGAAAAAGCAATGATTTCAAAAAAAGCCCTCGGTACAACACTAACAAATGTTGCTCAAAGCAGTCATCATTGCCCAACTCAAATCCTCAAAAGCTAACTCTAGCTCAAACTCTAACTCAAAGCAATATAAGGGGAAATGGATCATCAATAGGAAACCCAAGGATACCATCATAACCTAACCAAAAGAGTCAAAAGAACACAAGGTGAGTGCCTCTTACAATCATGGATGTGGGTGAAGGGTTACCCACTATATTTCATCGTATAGAATGATAGCCAAAAGAACCTAATCTTTGTTGAGGCCATCAAAAGGTTGAAGTTTGTTGACAACTCCAATGATAGTTGCAACTACAATAGTTTCCTTGATCTCACCGAAGCAATACAAGAATGTAATCTTTTAAATTAGGGGATCTCTCCTTTTCATGATTTGAACAAAAGGTGAATGAAAGATCATTATGACCAACATAGCCTCTAGAAATGGTCCCACCACGCACCAAATGCAAGTGGACAAGATAGTGGAAGAATACAAAGACATCGTTCCTTCGCCCGCAAAGGTTCCTTCGCCCGCTTGAGTCAAGCATTCAACTAATTATTGGCTACTAATCCTTTACCTAATGACCCAATATGTGAATGATATCTTTCAAGGAATGAAGAAATCACACATCATATTCAAGAGGTTATACAAAAGGATGGCATTCCACCAGCCTCCTCACCATATGGGAGACCAATTGTGTTGGTGCAAAAGAAGCATCAAGAATGGTGATTTTGTATTGATTACAAAGCTTTGAACAAAATCACAATCAGGGACTGATATCTAATTGCTTGAATTGACAGCCTTCTAGATCAACTCAAGTGCACCAAGTTTTTTGTAAGACTAAATTGAAGTCAAGCTACCACCAAGTTCCAATTAAGCAAATTGATGTATGGCAAACAAACTTCAAGTCTGAAGAAGTGCATTTTCAAGTGGTTGGTCATGCCTTTTGGTTTGACTAAGACTCCAACAACATTCATGAGAATAATGGGCTATATCTTGCAGTCATTCACGGATTCTTTTGTGGTCATGTATTTGGATGATATCTAGATATTCGACAAAAATTGGCTAGAACATTTCTAGCACATTCAGCAAATCCTAAGTGCCTTGCAACAACGCAAGTTATATGCCAATATAGAGAAATGCCCATTCAACACACAAAGAATTCAATATCTAAGATACACCATGGATGATCATTGTGTGCATGTGTATATATCACACATTAGTGTTAGGCTTCTCTCATATTGCCTGGTCTAAGAGCCAAGAGACCAAGGATGGGGCGAAAACCAAGTTCAATTGGGTCAAGTCACAACAAAAAGCATTGGATGATCTAAAATATAAGGTGTGCATGTGGATCCAACCAAAATCCAGGTCATTCACAATTGGTCAACCCTCATGACTCTAACAAAGCTCTATAGTTTCTTGGGCAATGTCACTTCTTTCGCATGTTCATGTTATTGCTCTCATATCACTTGGGCCATAAGTCAACCAATGATTGGGCCAAAACAAAGTTCATTTGTGAGTAATGATAGAAAGCATTCAAGGATCTAAAACATCAGCTTTCTTTAAAAGCATTGGAGGCTCTAAAATATATGATGTGCATGTGGATCTAACCAAAACCTAGGTCATTCACAATTGGTCAGCCTTGATGACTCTAACAAAGCTCTACAGTTTCTTGGCCAATGCCAATTTCTATCGCATGTTCACATTATTGCTCTCTCATACAGCGTGGGCCATAAGCCGACCAATGGTGGGGCCAAAACCAAGTTCATTTGGGAGTAATGATAGAAAGCATTCAAGGATCTAAAACATCACCTTTCTTCATCACCAGTGCTCACTATACCAAATTTGCAACAACACCTCAAGATTGAGAAATCTTTGGATTATGTTTTCAATGCATTCCTTACTAACCATGGACATTGGATGGCCTTTCATAACAAGACACCTTTCGATGCAGTTGATAGGCACCCCACCTATGAGAAGTAGATGAATTCTTTTGTGTAGACATGTTTAGAATGAAAGCATCACATTCTACACAAGGAGTCGATCATCCACACTAATCACAAGCCCCTGCTACAATTCATTAAGACAATAGGAAAGTTATAGGACAACCACCATCAAAAGTGGTCCACATACCTACAATAATTTCAATTAAACATCAAGTACAAGAACAATAGCACAAATTGCATTGCCTACTACCTTAGCCAACATCTAGTTGCAGCATTGACCACAAAGCTTAACTCTTGTAGACACAAGACCTTTGAGTGGCCCCCTTATATGATAATGATATTAACTTCGATGTTACATATTGGGCACGGGCGCAAGTAACCTAGTCTCAAAATTTCACCACCTCCAAGACGAACTTCTATGACATCTAGGCCATTTTTGTCTTCCTTCAAGTGAGCATGAGACACTGATTTGGGAGGCACACTATAGTGGAGCAGCAAGTCACTTCAACGTGGAGAAGCGAGTGGCAGTGCTTCAAACATACTTTCACTAACCAAAGCTCCAACAACACATTAACAAGTATATTTGATTGTGCACACTTGTGCCATCACCAAACCTGCCAACAAAAGCAAGGGTTGTACACTCCTTTCCCTCTCTTAGACAAACCCTTGTATTCCATCTCCATGGACTACACATTCAATATGTCTTCAACCAAGCATGGTAACAAATGTGTATTTGTGGTTGTTGATCAACTCTCTAAGATAGCCACTATGACACCATACAAGAAGATCATCATAGCAAAGGCCATCCTTAACCACTTCTTTAAGCATAATTAGGCTTGTTTTGAGCTGCCATGGACCATTATCTCAAATTGAGACAACAAATTCCTATGTACTCTATGGTCCAACCTACGGTCATTGATGGACACCATGCTAATCATAACAACCACCTTCCACCCCCAAACTGATGGACAAATAGAGGTAGTCAAAAAGAAGATTATGTGTATGAGAATGTAATAATGCAAACACCCATGCACATGGGATAAGAGCCATCCTTGTGTTCAACATAGCTACAACTTATTCCTACATATCTCTATTTGTCATAGCCATTTTTTGGTCTACTTTGGATTCTAGGAAGAATCCTCCCATGGTCAAACCAACAGTTATAAAGTAATGAAATTTGTTAAATGAATTCAACACATCCAACAACAAGTTCATGATATTTGTAGAAACCCAATAGCAATCCAAGCAACATATTGATCGACATCGAATTTCACACAAGTTTAAAATGGGTGATTAGGTATGGTTGCATGTGCAAAAGTAGCACTCGATAAAAACCCATTAAAAGCTTTGTCAAATTTGATATTGGCCTTACACCATCACTAAGAGAGTGGGAATGATGCGTTTGAATTAATTTTCCCCCCTTTCCTTGAGTCGCACCATGTATTTGATGCAACCTACTTCAACCATACTTTCCACCTCTCTTAGACACCTTAGAGGTGGTCAAGCACTTAGCCCCTACAATAATCAATCCTAACTACACTAAGAAAGTAATAGTGGACCAAATCATGGACACCAAGATGAAGGGCACCTATCAACAAACCATCCAACTCTATCTGGTCATTAACACATTGCAAGTGGCTCACCAAGAGTTAGATTCAACAAAATTTTCCCATGTGGACCATTACTTTCTAATAGAGAGCAACCAATCCAAGTTCAACAAAGTCGCTCCCACCTATTCGATTGATTCCAATGGTTCCACATCTTTACAATTCTACAACAATTTTTGATGTCTCAAACTTCCAATGGAAAACATTTCCCTTACATTTTTTGCAAACGACATAAGCCATGCAATCGAAAATCTTGAATTGCCTTACCTACTAAATACATAGAGGATTGGCTAATCTTTGTAAGGGTCCAACAAATGCCCTAAACAAAGTTTGTATGCAAAAATTTTGGTCGCAAGTTGACATATCAATCTACTTCCTCAAGAGCCTCATTCATTTTTCCACATAATTTCCTAGGGCTAGGGTTTTGTAGATAGGGATTTTTTGCATCCTAGAGCTTCATCCTTATGTTAAAAGATAGTTTTAGCCTCTTTGAATGCCTTTTGTTGAATGGTGTAGCCCACCCGTCTCTCTTCCAAAATAAGCTACCACCAATCTAGCTAGTTTGTATTACTTTGAATTATACATTCCTTTTCTACTACATTCATCAATAGAATTTGATTTTTACTATATCATTGTGATTTCTACAAACACATTGTTCATGGAAATAAGGCTTCAAAGTCTTGCTCAAAAATCGCATCACATCTAAATCCCTTTTCGAGCAAATATGCCTAGAAAGCCCTGAAATCTTTAGACATTGCTTACTACTAACCCATAAAAGTTAAAGGCAATTTTTTTACGAAGAGTAGTTGCAACACTTGTGAAGCCATCGAACCCAGACTCAATTAAAAAGGTAACTTACTCATAAAAAAGGCTATCTTACAATAAACGACTACGATACTATGTCATGGACCAAATCGTTAACCCAACACATCCATATACCCAAATCACAGGTTCTTATCTCAATAATTACTACATTAAGTCAATTGAGTCTAGCTTGAGTGGTTGTGTGATGAGTGTCACCCTAGCAACCCCAGTTCTATTCCCGTAACTAACATGATAAACCTCCAAGCATCTACAAAATTTGGATTACCCCAAGAACCATCCTTGAAATGAGAAGTTCCCAATGGATTTCCAAAGAAATGCAATACACAAAATTAAAATAATAATAATAATAATAATGACTACATTAACCTTTATATATACCTTTTCTCACTCATTGCACATGTCAAACCTTTCTTAGGCCAACCCCTATTACATATAAAATAACCCCATAGACGCAATCCTTACAATGAAATCATATTATCATCCTTCAAAAAATGTCCTTAAAGCCATGCAATTACGGGTTTACATGTGATAAACCAAGTACTAGAAGTTTGTTATATTCCTACTCTCTTGCTACCATTGATCATGATCCATCCACCCAAATTCAATTCTTTTTGGTCCTAATCTTTGATAGTGGGTTGTTACATAAGTTTATTTCCTATGATTCCATGTGCTTTTGTTGCAACTACTCAACTTTCTCATAGTTGTTTGTACCTTGGTGCGAGAATATTGTCAATTATTACATCTTCTTCCTTCAATATTAATCTTCTTGTCTTCAAAACTTAGTAATGAGGGTGTCAATATGATTTCAACTTTGATGATTTATTCTCTTTTGCATACCCCTTATGATCGGTCTTCTTTTCAAAGGCAATGGCATGCTCTATCCTCTATACTTGGTCCTTGATTACTTTGGCCATTGAGATAATACTATCATATTTGACATGTACAAACTGAATCTAGAGATCAACTTTATTATTTCATGGTGACCTTAAATCTTGTCTTACAGTCTTCCTCCTTTTTGAACTCGTAATTTGATGCAAGCAGCCATCCAACAAAGTCTAACACCGTTTAATAATACATTGCATTTCTAATTTTACCTCATCAATATTTAAAGCTTCAACTTTCTTGCAAATTTCCTCTTCAAGTCTTTGGTAGTATTCTCCTCAACCCTTCTAGTAATATTTTCATCCTTACTCCTTAATCAAACCGTTCCAAACACTTTTCATACTCCTAACATCATTGAGTTGTTCTTCATTTTGCTTACACAACATCTGAAATTTTCATCTAATTTTCTAATTCTTCACTTGACTTGTCCCTTTTGACTTTGCTAATATTTTCCTATTTTAGTTTATCAACTAACTTCTTCAGTTCACAATTAAAAAATGACTTCTTAATTCATTCTTTTAGTCCTTCATTATCCTTCTGAAATTTGGAATTTTCTTTGTCTTCATTCAATTTTTCTATATTTTCATAAAAAGAAATGGTATTGACATCAGTTCTTTCCTAGAACATCAAAGTTTAGTCAAAACCCTCAACTCACAACACATCAATTACTACTAAAACCTTGGCAATTACTTTAACCAGCCTAGATCCATTTTAACTCTGAATCTACCAAGTGCCGAGATGGATCAAATCTCTTTTCACCCTGAAATAGGTTTGAATATCAAGAGATTTGATACCTCTAGGCCTCTAGGCACTTGGTACATTTGGAGTTAAGATGGATCTAGATTGGTTTAATTATTAATTCTAATTCTAAATATAATGATTAATTTTATGTTTTCGATTTTATTTTAATTGTAGTTTTAGATTTATGTGATTTGACGCAATCAAAATGCGCTATTGATAATTATAATTATTATTTATTTTATTTTATTTTGACCAAGTCAAAATGCTTACAAGACAATACATTACATTACAAAATCTCCACCATACTAGGCTGGAGAGCACCTCTCTGCGCAATTAGTAATTGACTTCTATAAGATAGAATTAATGTAATGTAATGCAAAGGTTATCTGCATTAATAAATTAGATGAATCTCAATTGTTGATCTAAAGTCAATTACTCATTCAATTGCTTCTGTGAGCTTTAATCATCATTCTTCGATTAACTACACAAATAAAAATAAATAAAGTGCACATACAGTAGTTATGGCTGCTCACAAGTAACACTTAAAAAAGTATCCTTCGTAGACTTTGGGTAAGACCTTCCATGACCTTCGTTAAAGGGTGGGTAGGTTCTTCTCTTCATTATTGGGGTTCCGATAACCTCAATTTCATATAGCTCAGGTAAACTTTTCATAATCTTCACAAATATTTAGGTAAAAACAAGACTAACCCTTCAAATTCCAACTCAAGTTTGACAGATGACCCGGGCAAAGCTAATTTGCAAAAGATCAGAATAAACACTTATAATTCAAAATTGAGAGCTTACTGACCAACCCTTCTAATCCTAACTCAAGGTTGACAGATACCTGGGCAAATCTTATTTGCAAAGACTGGAATAAAGGACTTAAAGTTTATGCCAGCACATTTAAAGAAATTAAAATTAACTAAGAAAGGTATTCTGACTTCTCAGTGTTAATAGCACTTGCCAAAAGTTAATTTTAAATAATAGCTGAACAGTAATATTCCCTGACCAAGCAAACTACCATTCATTCAAACCCCCTCGTTGAGAGAGACAAAATAGGTGATGGATTACACAAATATTGTCATTTACAATTTTCCCTGAAAATAGTTCAGGGACACCAGAAAATAAACAGTAACTATAACACTATTGCAAGGTAAAAATGGAGGGCCCAACACCAAAAAATACAGCAAGTACGAGCCTATTAGAAAAGGAAAAAAGGGAGGGCAAATATCCATTCCTAATATCATAACTACACAAATCAGTGGCCATCTAATGTTTAGACCTTAATTCAAATCATTAGGTCTCTAATCTTTAGACATTAGTTTAAATTTGTATTCAATTCAATCAATAACGACATATAATTATCTGTAGGCAAGTGAAGCACTAGTTGCAGGCTTCAAAGGCAGGGGGGGATACCCCCTGGAGATGGCAAGCTAGCAACAAGTTGCACTGATATACACCTCTGATTATCAGGGTTTCAGACAAAATGGCAGATATGAGTATGCAGCTAACACCTTGTACATCCCTGTGACTATTTGGTTGCCTTGCAGATTTTGCATATAAAGAGTATTGTTGATGTCCTCTTTCGATGACAATGTCAGTCAAGCCAATACTTGCAAAGAAACTTTGGGCAGTTATGTTTCATTAAGGCGTGTTTTTGGCAGCCAGAAGCTGCCTGGTTCCTCCAACAGATGTTCCCTGTGAGAATCATACATTTCCTTCCAGCCTGCTTTGTCTTGGACGTTTTTATTTTGAGGCATTCTCCACTCCCCCTGTGCTAAGGGGTGAGATGACTACGTTGAAGAAAATGGCACTCCGCAGTTTTGCAGTTGCGATTTGCATAGCAGTTTATTCCTTGTTCAACAATCTAGCGTTTCCTGAAGTCTTAAGCAGAACAAGTTTTGATAGCCACCCTCGTGTTTAAATGATTCCAATAAGACAGGACTCTAAGCCAAGACAGGCAATCTCTGTTTCACTTCTTGCAGTATTGCAGTTCAGGATCGAAGTTTTGGGTGCAGAATTGCTCAAAGTATGCTGACTTGGTCCTCTTTGGGGATGTCTGTAATTTCAATGTCATAGATCTTGTTGTCTCTTACTCTGTAGAGTATGCCTAGGCAATATGTAGGTTTCTAGTTTAAAGCCCATGTGGACGTATTATTTTACTTTGCCCATTATCTCAACACATTAGGTAAATGACCAGAAAATTGCACATTGAACTAGATAAAGATGTGGCCAGGTAAAAATCCCAGGGTGGGTGGCATTGATGTTAGATATTCCATCACAGCATCTAAACAGAAACTGATGAAATCACTGCATAATGAGACTCACCATTTTCTCTAGACAGTCATCATCAACCAATTACCGACCACTAACACCTAAACAAGAATGATGCATCAGAAAACTTTCTTCCATTAAATAGATAGACAGGTCCCATAAACTGACAACAAAAGTTACTAAGATTAACAAAAGCAATGAGATGAGACTCTATTTAATTTATAACATTTTGCCAGTAGTACCAACTCAACCACTTACAGAAATCATATCCTACTTAAAAACATTATCACAGTGGCAAACTTTAACATCGTCATGCACAAAGAGCTATTGTGACATGCCAGAGCATAAATGCCTTTAATTTGTTAGTAGAGCAACAGACAAACAGATAATAGAATTGCACCTCAAACAGAAGGTAGACATTCTAGTCTCCACTAAAACAATATAAAATGACATGAAACAATTACAGGATACAACAAATGAAAATTCATTCGATAACAACTCTAATCACTCAATTTTCATCATAAGTGAAGAAAAAAAAAAGAGGGAAACACTGCCAAAAGAACCCATACAAAGATTTAAAAAAAAAGGCCCATTTAAAAACAAAATCAATGATGGCATATTTACCTTGGATTATAATAACCACTCTAAAAATACAAATCTATAGGAATTTAATCATCAGGGTGTTGAATCTCCCCCATATTGATGCGATTACTTGTAACCTTAAATCCAAGCAAAGAAGGGTCTATCTGCCTTCCTTTCTTGCCCTTCTTTTTTGTACTTTTTGATCCTTGACTATCAGAATCTAAATATGCAGATGAATCAACTTTACTCTTCTCTTTTTCTGCTTCTGGTTTCTTTGAATTCTTTAATGTATTTAGAAAGGATTTTGCTCCATCATTCCTTGTGTCAGCGTCACTGAAAGCAGAAGTCTTACTAACATTTGAAATGGGTAAATTTTCTTTACGTTGGAAAGCACTTTCTGATGGCTTCACTGCAAGATTGCCACTAGCATTTTCTGCAATGCATTCTCCAGCTTCTGGATGGACAATATCGACAACTTGTTAATTAGAGGCAGTTTTTCTTAGACTGCACAGTCCTCATTTCTAATATCAATCTTGTGAGGCAATGAACTTACCATGAGAGGTTCTTCTGCTGTTCTGTAACTTTCCCTGTACTGTAGACAATGGAGAAGCAGCCAAATCTGACAAGTCAAAAGCTTTTGCAGAAAATTTAGAGTTTTCCCTGGCAACAAGAGAAGAAAATCAGATTTCTTTTCAAAAGCAAAACAAATAATCTGTGCACTTATACGCAGTTCAGCATTTAAAAATGTCTGAGTAATTTAAATTACATAATAACAACAGCGCACTGTCATATACGAGAGATTTCTAGATGAAATAAAGAAAAAAAACTAGCCCAACCATCCTCATATATAGCAAAACTTCACATATGGTATACAATCACTTTAAAGATGACAAGAAATAACTATGAAGACAGTAGCAATATCATGATTCATGGGTCCAGAGCATTGAAAAAAGATAAAGAATTAAGGTTTTCATTGGTGGTCCTGGATTTCTCAAGGGCGGGGCAATGGAAGTTCTCCTTCTAGGGTCATTCACAATCCAGTACCTTTACTTTCAGGGAGAACAAGGGAGTCAGACACTCTACACTAAAACTTCACCTTGCCATTCAGTGGTTGGCTGTCTTCTTTTAATGCCTGCTCTGAACTAAGAGTTGACCTTTCACGATGAATCAGGAACACCACAGACAAGACAAATCAAGCTCAGGTAAAAGAAAGCATGACCAAGCCTTCTACAGTAAGACAGAGAAGTAGCAATCTTTGCCAAGTAAGACCGCAACCAACCTTCCTTAAAAGGGTTGAATAGAAAGAAAAAAAATTATGAGATTTTATTAAATATTTCACATTGTTATGAAATACATTTTAATGCTTGTTAATTCAGAATCAGAACTAATAATCTACTTCCAGAAAGAACTTTTCCACGATTTCTGTTTAATTGTTTGTTTCTGATCATTGTCATATAGTTTAAATAATTCCCACAAGTATAAATGGCAGGAAATTTTTATACATAAAGAAACAAAAAGTGCATTGTAAAATGTATACATAGTAATATTTCTTTTATTACAGAGTAATATTTTTTTATTTACATGGTAAATGAGTACAAGGTAAAGTGAATAGTAATAATTTTTTATTTTCTTTTAATATATTTCATGGAAATGTGAAAAAGACAGAAACAGCACCTAAAGTCTTCCATTAATGCAATACATATAGCACATCTAGGTTCTTCACACCATACATATGAGCTATTGAGATTCAATCTATTACACATAGTCCTCACAATCCATTTGGCTGCAAGAACAGTACCCTGGCACATGTAACAGCCATGCCAAGTCCTTATCCTTTTTTAGCAAAGTTCATGGATCCACACAACAGGCCCTTTGCACAGGTCCTACTTCCCCCAAAGAAAGCACTAAAAGGGCACTTCTAGCTACAGTTACCAGATACAAGAAGAAAAAAGATAAGTGGAAAACAATACTTGCAATCAGAATTATATTTGTGATGGTGAATCAGTCTGCAAGACAGATGCCTTAAGTGGTCTAAAGGGTTTTGATAGGCAAGTCAAAGCCAAAAGGGATTACCATATACTGCACAATCAGTCCTAGCACAGTGAATGTTCAATTCCTATTAAGGCAAACAGGTAAACTCCTTGCCCTATGATGAGGTCCTCCTTCTCCTCACTCATGACAGCTCCTGCAGTTGTTGAAAAAATTCCGATGCAATGCATTGTACTTTGATTGAATCAGGGAATAACTTCAGAATAATAGTAGAGTCGTCAGCAAATGCATATTTAATAACTGCTTGTCAAAAAGGAGGATACCCCAAACTTGACCTTGAATGCAAGCATCAGCTGCAACAAAATATAAGCCTATGGCAACCATGTTGGATGGACCTGTTACCCACCACCAGTGGGTGACACCCATAGGAGATAGCTCAATGTGCCACTATCTCCGCCACCTGAGCCAGCCATATGATCCACCACCCATCTGTATGAGCGTATGTTTGAAGGTGGGCCTTCCAATCCTGGAGGTATAGCTTTTCATTGTGTAGTTGGGGTATTTTCGCTTACTTATCATGGAAACTTTTGGGCATGGATTAGTGGGGGAATTTGGCTGAAAGAGTGGGCTTGGTTTGTACTCTTGTCTCCTCAGTCCAATTTGATGGTTAATCTTGTGTCCTAGCCCCATGGGATCTCATTTGTCGGCTACTAGCTTTAGGGATCACACTACATGGAAAACCCTGATTTTGGTTTCATGGTCCCACTTCACATCACCATATACATCATTCCATTCCGCTCCTTATCACCCCTTTCACCATATTTCCCATCTAGGTCCACATTTGTCCATTGGGTCCACAAGGAGTTACAACCCCTTCCCTTGTCCACACTTAAAATCAAGTTTGGAATGAGGACCCAAAGGTTGATGCAACTAAAAAGAAACGAAAAAGCATAATTTGGCCTCTCAACAAGAAAGTACCAAAAAATGCAAAAGATGGCCGAGACATACAAATTTATCATGTGAGCAAAAGCCAAACATGAGCTCTACCCCTAACATTATCGCCATCACCTTGGTTCCTAGGGGCCCTTATATCATTAAAGAATTCATGATTGTCCCAACCCCCAGTGGGTGATGAGCTACCCCTTAAGGGGGTATTCACTGCTATATCTCACACCCTGGAGCCCCAAGCAATTACAAAAAGAAAAAGAAAAAATCAATAAAAAGCAAAAGGTGTATGAAGAAGGGTCGAAAAACAAAGGTCGAGGTAACTCATGTACCACGATTTCTCCCTCCTACATTCATACACCAAGTATGGGCTTCCCTAATTATAGCTACCCTTGTACGATCTCATGTGGCTTGGAGCATTCCCCTGATGCCCCACTATGTTCCATCATTATATATCATGCCACCTGCCATTTGATGGATGTATTATGGACATGTCACTCCCCTTAGAGGTTGAAACCACCTAATAGGGTCCTTAGTTAACATTCTACTTAAACTTGGAGACACTTGTACGTTCTAAAGCCCATTATGGAAGGGCACGCCACTGTGAAGTGTCCACTTGGTTCCATGATTTGTAAGCTTATTTACTCAATTGCACTAATGATTTGTTGTACTGGAAGGTAAGGGGATGCATTGGATCTTATACAAGGTTGCATGTGGGTCTTCATCATGGGCTTCGTCTCCCTATACAAGGTCCAAGTCCTCCACAGGGTCATATTGGCATTTGTAGGTTGAGCGTTGGGAGCCATGGGCCTCCATCATAGCAGAGAGCATATTGCCACATCATGGTGTCCTTCAGTTCCACTAATTGATTGCTCATGTTCCAATTATTTGACGATAATGATGCACCTAGACCACCTTGCCCAAATGACTACACTCTCACGAGTCACACCACACACTTGGCAGTTGATCTAGAGCCCACATGAGAATGTTTCTCAACATGGGAGACAAAGGGGGAGCTTGCATCATTCTTCTAGCCCTTATAGATGGGATACAAGCTTGTTCGATCCATTTGGAGACCCATGAGGTTGTTGTGTGCCCCCACAGCCACTTGTAGGCACCACAGGTCATCTGCTTGGATATCAAGGGGCCACCCCCTTTATCACTATGTTTGGAGCCCATCCATTCACTTTGGCACATATTGGACTCCATTAAGCCTCTTCAATGGCACTTTGACCTATTATATCTATCATTTTTCCCTCTTAAGAGGCTTATTGTTGTATATCTTGGTGGGCTTGTCACCAAGAAATGTTATTTTTGCACACTATTTTATTAGCTGGGGCATTATTAGGCCAAGTTAGGCAAATCGAAACCCCTTAGAGGATGTGATATATATATAATACTATAATATATATATATAGTATATCAACTTAGATTTGGATCTTTATCTCTTCTTGAGAATTTTGCTATAGCTATTGAAGGAGGAATTGGATAATTTTTTATGCATTTTGATGTTTGGAAAATCTTATCTTCATCTTGGTAAAAGAAAATCTAAATATTGAAATCTCATTGACTCCATTCTCCCAATAGACTAGGCACTGGTCTAGTGTTAGGTGATCACCAAAACAAAAATCATTTTCACCTCCCTTTCTCCTTTTTTAAGCCCTAACCTTAGTGTCTCCTAAGGCATCACACAAATCAATTGTAGCCATCCAAAATTGGTGAAATTTGGTCTAGAATTGCAATGGTGTGTCCTTGAGAGGTCCTCAAACCAATGTGGAAACAGTTGAACTCAAAATTAAATCGACATGGGTCTAGAAATTGAAAGAGTCGTTAAAGTCTGGAGGTTTTTGAAAAAGTCAACAAAAAGTTGGCAAAATAAAAAAAAAAAAAATACAAAAAATTCATTTAAAAAAAAAAATTTGTTAAAGAAACTACCTCACTCATGATTTTTTGGGAAAACTCTTGATTTTATACCTGACTTTTCCAATAAAATCACCAATTTTTTCGTAAAAACTACCTCACTCGTGAATTTTTGGAAAAATTCCCTATTTTATCCCAAATTTTTCATTTTCCAAAAAGTCGCCAAAAAATCAGCCGATAAAATCAGCTAGTTCAAAAAATCTGACTGTGAATTTTATCGCGACTTTTTCCACACTGCCTCAAATTTTGAAGTCGTTCCGAAAGTTGAAACTCAAGTTTTGCCAAGCCCTAGCTCAAAGGTCATTCTCCTTATGTCTCCCTCGGTTAGTGACTTCACCAAGGATCTTTGCATTGAAAACTCAAGTCAAAACTTATCTCTTTGATCCTTTTCTTCTCCCTCACTTGGTCAAAGCCTTTTGTTTGAAGTTTCACCCAAATCCCTTGACCTCGTTTGGGTCCACTAGGGTTTATTTATCGCCCCTCAACCTTGTCACTCCAATTTCACAAGGATTACTTAGAGAACCCCATTCTCCTAGGATTCTTAGGTCTAGGGCACTTCATATCAAGGTCTTGTGCAAGTAAACCCATCATTAGAGTCTCTCCTTTGAATAGACTCTTGAAATCACTTTTCATTGTGATTTCCCTAATAACGGGACTCCCATCAGTGAAAGTCCATAAAAGCAAGGAGCTTTAACTCAAGTGACAGTGGGTTATTGCTCCATTGTTTCCAATTGACCTAGTAGTTGCTCTATAGGAGCCCCTCCTACGACCCCTGCTAGATTGAGCGATAACAGCACCAATGAATGTCTTCTTGACATCTGAAATCTATTAAAAATTTATGCAATAAGAGAAAACAAAACACTTTTGTTGGAATCTGAGCATCGTTTTAAAAATTCAAATGTTATACCCTTTTAGGCTGAAGCTTAGTATCTATAAGCTTATTAATATAGCCTTCCACTTATTATGAGATTGTATATAGAGGATCCTCACTACAAGACATCATTCTACCTTTTCTTTCGGTTTTTGTACAAAATAATACCTTTCCAGCAATCTGAAATCTTTACTGTTCTAAGCAATCTGCAAAACAACCTTAGAGCTAACTGGCAGCTTTAGAGAAATTCACTTCTCACATCCTAATATTCCTAAAAATGACTTCTCAAAATCTCTTTAATCAAATAAATACATCCCCACTAAATGAATGCATAGTCATTATCTCGAATTCATTTGTTGTCACTTCGAAAGATTGGCACAAAGAACTTAATTAACTCTCAAATGATTTCTCATTTTTACAACTTATAAACAAATGATCTAAGAAAAATATTCACAAGCAATGATCAGCCATAATAATTTTCTAAATAATATATCTTACAAAATATCATATTAGCTTTTTGTCAAATCTGTTTGGGTATATCTACAAATAAGCTGGACAACTAAGGTCTATATGCTAACGACAAGCATTTTACCTTATACATGAAGATGATGAGGCCTACTTCCAACAGAAAAGCCTGAAAATTTGGGAAACGCTCATATAACTTTGTGAGGCATAGCCAGGTGTAGGGATAATGACCATTTTTATACGAATATGAAATAATGATCATAGTATTATGAGTCTTATGACATGGGTGGGAACTAAGTGTGCTTTTGATGTTGCATGGGGTCCACAATGCTAAACCATCGATCAAGCTGCTTAGGCTTGAAATCCTTGATTGCAAAAGTGAGCACTGATCTCTCCATATACGCACTCTAACAGTGTAAACAGGATAGAGGGCAATGATAAAAGCACATGGCGAAATTCAAAACAAGAGATAGATGGGAGGAAAAGCAAGCACAAGAACTCTCAACTGCGCATACTGTACACCCATTGGTATTTCAGAAGAGTGCAGTTAGGACCAAGTGGTGCCATAATTGAATGCTAATGCTAGGGATTTATCGAAAAGATTAAAAAAATCCTAGAATAAAGATAATCTAAAACATTAGCTTTTAAAATAAAGCCAATATTAGGTTTGCTAATATAATGATATTCTTCTTATGAGAATGCCCAAAAAAACAGCTAAATATAAAATGGTCCATGTTCCCAAATTAGATAAAACTGATGTATATCTCATGACCAGGTAAAGTAAACCCTTTCACCTAAAAGCCCCAATTACAATAGGCGCACTAATCTGGCCCAAAGTAAGGGGAAGCTGCAGTCTATAGGAGCAAGAAAACACAACCATAACCAACTCTGCAAATGATTGACCATTCAATCACGACCAACCTAGCAATGCCACCTACCTGAATGCATTCTCAACCTAAGTACCTCTATATGGAAGCATTCTCAACATAAGAAAGCAGAGCATTATCTGTGGGTTAAAGGACTATGACCATCCCACCAAATAGTTACAAATTAAATGGGAAAACTTGGAAATTCCAGGTTCAACCAGACAACAATTAAGTCATGATTTTTTATCATCATTTTGTTATCTCAATAAAAATAGTTCAGGTTAAAGGGGGTCTTTTGTTCATTGTCAAATTTGACCCAATAGAAGGTTCACCTATAACAAATATTGTTTGAGTTGCACTTCGAGAATCTTCCTATTTAATGTTCTCGCAACTCTCTACTCACAACCCAGATTTTTAAAACTATAGGTAACACTCTAGGAAAACTTTTGAAAGCATATCCAACAACCAGAGCTAGGAAAACAGTGAAATGTGCTCACTACTTACTGAGTCTGAATTGGAGATGGGGTTTCCAGACTTGTTGATTTTAAAAAACTGCAGTATACCTAAAGCAAGTAGTTGACTTTAAAAAACATAAAAATCAGATGCAGATTCTGATTTAAGCATGATCATTTAGCAAGTGACTGTCAAAACATTGAAACCCAGGAAATTTAGTTGTTTCAGAGACGAACAAAGTTGTTTTAGGAACTAAGGCAAATAACAAAAAAGGATACAATCAGAAACAGATAACAAACGGTAAACCCTTCAGAGCACTTCAAGATTGGGGACGGGGTTGATGAGAACCAGAACAGTACACAAATGGAACAATGAGAGGATAAGTTCAAAACAAATTAAAAAGTTTGTCATTTGAAACTGCACTAGTGAATATTTCATATACTACTTTTGCTATTGTCCATAAAAAGAGTGATGCCAAGGTTGGAGACCTTCAATCGGATCTACTGCACCACCTGTTATAAAACATTCACTCTCCAGACAAAAAAAATACTATTGCCTATAAGAGGCATTCTTGATGGAAAATAATTTTGATTCATCTAAGTATACAGATCCAAGAAACATCCTCATCTTACTCACAGTGTTTACACTGCAATTGATAATCAATTACATGTCATCCAATAACAACTGATGCCATTAAATGCATTTTGAAATTCAAAATCCAAAATACAAGAAATAAAAAAACATTCAAGTATGCTCCTTTAAACATTCAATCAACAAGGAGCACCATCTATCCTCAAAACGACTATGTTGCTCATTGCTTTATAGTCACATTACCAACCTATGTTATGGGACATAGGTCGGTGTGCAGATACATCTATGTTGCTGGATCAGTCAGGGCCACGGTGTTGGGTGTGGAGCTTAATTATCTTCTGTATTCAAAGGTATCGCCGCATTGAACACCAATTCGAAATGGGGCAGCAACACCGCCCGTAAAATATTCGCTACAAGGGGGGTCGGGGGGGTGGTTGCGAGGGGCAGCGCCCCCAAAGCTAAGAATAGATGTTAAATTGCCTTGTAAAAGTATAGTAATTTCTAGTCAATCTAGGTCGTTCATTAAGCGGAGATCTGACAGTAATAGTTATGTTTAATTTAGGGTTTTTTCCCTAGAAGGCAACCCCTCACTATATATGAGGGAATTGTATTGCATCTATGTAGATCTGTATTCTGAGTGAGAAAGAGAGAGGAGATTGAGAGCAAAGAGGGTATTATAGTAGATATGATGTAGGTTGTATCTCTTCAGTTTGTTGGATAATATAAAAGGAAGGACTGGTTGTTTCTCCGTGGACATAGCCCAAACTAGGTGAACCATGTATATTTGTGTCTCTCTTGTTTTATGCGTTTTCTGTGTTTATATTTCTGCAATATTTTATGTGTTCCATTGCCCTGTAATATATAATTTTCTAACACACAGCTAGATCAACAGATCCCGAGATCTGATACAAATTTGGATGATCTGTCAATGACAATGGAGACGTCCGCTAGGGCTAGATCCACAGATCCCTGGATCAGATACAAATTTGGATGATACGTCCATGAAAATGCAGACGTCTGTTATCCCTAATCCTATTATGTACAACCCACTAATTTTGACCTGGTGAGAGAAATCACTTCCCTCAATGTAAGTGCAAGCTACCCTGTCGATATTTTGTGCAACCCATGATTCTTTGTCTTCAACCCATTGTATCAATATCAATCATGTTGCTTGCAACTATGTATTATTCCAATGGTTCCTACATAGTTGTCCAAATCGGAATAGGTTTCAACCTCCATGTAGTATATATATTCTAGTGGATCAATGTTCAGATCTGAATCCTAGTAACCTAGGCATACTGTCCTTCTCAAAGTCTACACATTTCTGTATATGCTCCAATTCTTCTTGTTACAACAGGATGTTTTAACTTACGACTCGAGAGAATAGCCCCATGGCCATCGATTGTAAGATAGTACATAGTACCCTATGTTGCCCAACAAATTATAGGGGTTTTTATACCCCGTGTCTGATTACATCATAGCCTCCTTTCCCAACAAATTATAGGGGTTTTTATACCCCATCTGATCACATCATAGCCTCCATATCTCCCACCAATGCAAATGGAAAACTCTATGAATCTCACTTCCAACACATCAAATATGACTTTATCTCAATATATCCTACTCAATGAGATCATTAATACATAAACACAGGTCCTATATCCCACACGCCTCACTAACACAAATAATTTGCAAAAATGAAATTAGGCTATGTCACAAGGTTCCTTGAACATCATCCTTAAGGTTCAAAATTTGGTGAACCTAAAAAAAAATGAGGTTTGGCAAACCTCATTTAACTGTCTCAGCCATTGACCAAGTCCATATAGCTCAAAATTGATAACTTCATGTCACAATTCAAACTTGTAATCTATTATTGTGGTTTCCAAGTCTGTGATAGCATTATTTTATGTTTATTGGCATTGATTTCTTATTATTTTGTATTGTATTTCATTTTTAGAGTAATATATATAATATATATATATATATATATATATATATATATATATATATATATATAGAGAGAGAGAGAGAGAGAGAGAGAGAGAGAGAGAGAGAGAGAGAATGCATATAGACATAACTAATAGCAAACCGCATCCAAACCTCATCAAAAAATTCAAACTCGAACCAAACCTAATTATTGTCGAACTCGAACCTTAACCATGTGACTTAGAAATTAGATCTCCACTCTCAAAGATATGAAAAATATGTCCTTTAAAATTGTCTCCAAGTCTTCTCTTCTTAATGTACTCTGCACACAAAACAACCATCTAACCTATGTGACTAGATTTGTCCAACTTCAACCTTGAGGTTTGAAACTTGGCAAACCTAAAAAAAATTGAGGTTCAATGAACCTCATTAAACATCATGGCCACTGCCCATTGACAATATCCATAGCTCAAGCTTGTAACCTCATGTCATAGCTCAAGTTTGTAATCTATCCTTGTAGTTTGCAAATCCATGAGAGCATTTTTATGTTTATTGATGTTATTTCTTATTATTTTACGTCATATTTCATTTTAAAGTTAATATTTTTATATACATAGAAAATGTATATAGATAAACCTAATGGCAAACCTCATCAAAAAATTCAAACTCAAACCAAACCTAATCATTGCCAAACCCAAACTTGAACACAAACCATGTGACTTAGTAGCCAACAATGAAATAACACTCAAGATTCCATGTTCAATTTTATATGTTGTTATTAAATTCAACTCGTCCACATAGGTGCTATGGAGAAATCCAAGGCCAAATCATCAACATGGTTCTTAACACATTCAATTCTGATTCTAGTGACTTTGTTTATAATGCCAAGGCCAATGTCCTTTCGAGTAGAGTGCCTTCAGAAATATCCAATATGTATGGACAGGCCTTTAGCTTCACACTACAGCTATATCACGTATCACTACACATTGGCCTTTGGATATGAAACAAACAATTTCCAATTGTGCTTTGATCTCAATTGCCAACTGAATGGCACACACTCCAAATTTGTTTGTGCAGAATCTGTCATGCACTATAATTCAACCACCCACATGTAGTATATGGATAACTCCTCAAGTGTTCTGCCCGCCAGCCATAATGACCATTCATAAATCAAACAATTAATGAGAAGCTGGTCACTTCATTCGCATTTTCAACACCATATTAATGGAGCTTAAAACGTTGAGAGAAAACAATCAGAAGTTTAATTAGGTAGGAATCAATACAACAACGTAGAATGAACATTACCATCAATTAACTATCCCCACAATCCAATGACCAATGCTGTTTACACCCACATTTGAGACAGAACCCTTTTCCCAACACTCCAACAGAAAAAGGCTTATTTCTCCTCAGTTGTACAAGGAAGAATGTTCCAATTGCCAATCATTGTCAATCCAACAGTGTAAGAAATGTATCACTTCAGCAGAAATGAAGAACAGAAACAATTTTCACGATGTCACAATATACCTGCATTAAGATATGTGTTTCTTCAAACACACAGCAGCAGATTAAATGTCCTTAATGAGGACATGAACAACATGTAATCTCATGCAATTTATTCCCAACGTTTCTTAGAACAGTATTACAAACTGTGAATTGTTTTTCACAATATATAATACAGCTTCAATTGGTAATTATTTATAAGGAACAGTGATGTAAGAGTGAAGAGTATGAGTTTACAGGACAATAAGATGACAGCAATACCATCTCAGAATTGTATCAAAACAAAAATGGATGGCTCAAGGCTGAAGCTCCACATCTTGACGCTGTGGATGGGGTTACACAGTTTGGTTGAAATGTTTGAACAGAGCATACATTCTCTTACCAGCAGAGCCAATGGCTAAGGAAACAGCAACACTTATTTAGAGCAGCGAATTTAGAAACCCACTCAGGCAATGGCAACAATTGACCATGAGCTATGGTGTAAAAAGCATACATTCTCTTACCAGCAGAGCCAATGGCCAAGGAAACAACAACACTAATTTAGAGCAGAGAATTTAGAAACCCACTCAGGCAATGGCAACAATTGACCATGAGCTATAATTTTTACACCAACAATTTCTTTTGGCTCATAGAAGAGAGATCTCAAGCAGACCATCCATTCTGTCCATCAAACTAACTACATTAAATGTTGATACACAGGAAATTAATCCAACAAGTTGGTTAAAGGATGGATAGAGCTGTGGGCAGCAGTTGACATCAACAGAGCATATTGCAAACAAATTTATTCACACTGGACATTCATCGGATGGCTGTATCTTACTATGCACAGCATTCAAGAACCATTACTAGCACCCAGCAATTCAACCAATAAATAAAAAAGCATTGCATGCGTTCAATTTAATGGGAAACCACACATTATCTCAGAAAAGAATCAATCCATATCACTAGAGCACACAAAGTGAATTCACACAGCCATTTAAACACACCATAAGATGCAAATTTTACCCTTAGAAAACAAACAGGAAAACAAGCATTCCAATGGCTTGCTCTGTGTTTATTATCACCAATTGCAGGGTTACAATGCAGTCTCATGGCTCTCATCCATTCAGTAATTTACACAGCCAACTTCCTCTTCTAGATCCTCTCTTCTCCGTCAAAAGACCATTGTTGGTAGAAGATATAAACATCACTGGGGTAAATGGAAGGCCAAGCATCCTTATTTTTTCACTTCCCATTCCCAGTATTCATCTATTTCATCTTTGTCTCAGAAAAAAATAAAAATAATAAAATAATAAAAAAAAAAATTATTTCCTTTTTCTTTTGTTTGACCTTTTAATGCTTGCATTGTCCTTTCTTTTTTCCAAACCTCAATTTTCATTGACTGCTAGTCTGCTTGTGAGTACGCATTGTTACCATCATTCAGTTTTTGTTTCAGATCCATTTTGAATAAATCTTCCTCCCCAATGAGATCTCCCCATCTATGTGAGAGGGAATCTAGGTGTGGCCAAGCATTGAAATTTGAGCCACTCCTCACTATAGAACTCAGTATTCAATGAGTAAATCAAGAATGTAAAGGAGCACAACCCTCCTCCCTCTTACACCTGATGAATGAAGCAGTAAACCAAATATTTGCATTCTTCAACAATCATAGATCTGTGTACTCTTTATATATTGTGAGGTCATCTGTATGGTGGGTTTTTTACAATACTGCATATATGGCTTGCATCAACAACTCTCTTATCCGTGTCTGATATGGATTGGATCATTATATTATTGCCACCCATCTTGATGCTTTCAAAGTGGAAAAATTGGAGGATTCAGCTCACAGGACCATTTTTACAGACAGTACTACGTAGGAAAATTCAGGGAAAAAACTTCAGGAGCCATACCACTTTTTGTGGTCCAGGCCTTACAACAACAACTCTAAAGTGAACCCTAGACACTTCCCTTGGTTATTTAATGAGGTCCACACAGTCCATTTGTCTCACACCCTTCACTTCAAATTATCATCATGGTCAAAATTTCAGGGCCAAGGGAATCAAGTCAAAATTCCATTCCTTGCAATGACCCCATCATGGTACGAACATAATAATAAAACACTAGCTTTACATAGTCTTGAACCTAGGGCACACACAGGACCTGTCCATTGCCCTTATCTGCCATATCTTGTGAAATATATATGCTTGAGACATTGAGAACATGTTTTGATCAGGACGAATTTCAAAATATTGTATTCTTTTGTTGATTGAATAGTAGTTAGTAATTCTACCTCTATTTATTCTTGAAATATCATTATTGATAATGAATATTCATCCGTAAATTGTTTTTATATTCCTCGTGGATCGAATCCAAGCGGATTGAATCCAAAATTTATATTTGACGCAATGGAAATTAATAACACTTGGGTAAGGAGATCTCGGTCCATTCTTTATGAATAAAAAATTTAATTGAATAGAAAGTTTTTCTGATTAATTGTACACTTTTATTTCGAAATAAACCAGGTATTCGCCGAATATGAACCCGTCGTTTTTTTAATGTTGATACCAATATGTTAAAACTTCCCTTTGATCCGGTATGAATCTCTAAATCCACCAAAGGCATTCCAATTATAGGAGAGCTATTTATGATCGTGATAGATTCGATCTGCTCTTTCATTGTGTTCATCAAATCATATTGATGTTTCACATTAATTGTTTGGGTTTCATATCCCAATTGATCATTAACTGGCGGAGATTGAATCATATCTGCAATACCCATAGGAGTTAGTTCTCATCCTAGTAATATTTATTTTGTATCCGGTTCATTAAGTTCACTCGCTTGTCTATATATCAACTCGTGGAAACGCATCTTCTTGCCGTAGATCCATTCCAATCATCTCTTCACTTTTTTGAACGATGGGTCATTTAATATTATATCAACTTCATAAAAAATATAAATGAAATATATATATTATTATTATATATATTCATTTATATATTTTTGCAAGATATTATTATCTATATCTATATCTTATATATTATATTTTATATTATATTGCAATTGATATTTCAATCTTCAATAAGAACAAGAGTAATATAATTAAAAATATTAATGCTAATATTGAAAGGTATTTAAAAACATATTAATAGAAAAAGAAAAAGAAAAATGATGAGGATAATGCAATTCACAAATAAAATATTTTAATCTCTATGATAATTAGATTATTTAAATGTTAACAATTTACATATTATATATCATTTGAAATAATAATAATAATAAGTCTATGTATTATATAAAGTAATCGAAAACTCAGATTCATATTCAAACTCATATTATTGTAGCAATTTAGGTATGTTGGGACAAGATGGATATATAATGTTTCTTAAAAAAACAAAGTTTTAAAAGAAAATTATTTAGATATTCTACTTCATCACAATTTTCATCACCAAATAGTGAGATTTTTTTTGTTCTAAATAACCTTAAATATATGATGTTATTTATGAGTATTGAGGAATATTTAAACGGATTTGAATAAGGAGGAGGTAGTGCTTGATTGAAAGAAAACATAAAATTGTATTAATGTTGATTGCTGTTATTTTAAAATTATTACCTATTGTGAAGTACATTGACATTTTATGTAAATATATAAATTTATTCATCTATAAATAACAATATTTGAAATACTTGGGAATGGGACATTTGGAATTGAGATCCTTGTGTGAAATAATTCTCCTACAAGAAAGATTGTAGATAAAGTTTTAGATAAGATTTAATGAATAGGAGAGAAAATCCATTAAATAGCTTAGCTGGGGAAAGACTCTAAGCTTGGACAAGAATAAAGCACACCGGAACAAAAAAGTGAGATTTCAAGGAAAATCCTAGGCAGGTAGTTGTGGAGGACCGCAAAATAGGGAGGACGCTAGTGGAAAAATCTAACATGGAAGAAAGGTATTTTTGTTATCTTGTTGACAATTTACCTCATCTCGAGGAGAACTGGAAGGGTAGTTCATCGTTGGGTGGCTAATGTGCTTACCAAGTACCAATAATTCTAGTTAGAAAATATGCGCATAATTACTTATGAAAATATTTCTAAAATTACTATGGTAAATAGGAATTTTGCTTTTAGTTTTGATATCTTTTAATGTTGAAGTTACAGTTATGTATATGAGTTATGTACATAATTATGATGCTTAATAATTTTACATTAAAGGATAATACCGAAGAATATATTCGTATAGTGATTGAAAAATTAGTGATAACATTTCTTATTTTAAAGAAAATGCTATAGGAAATGAAAAGAGGATTTATTCACAATTTCATAGGGTTGTATGTATAGTAAGGTTCTGTAGGTTATTTGTAGAACATTCCATTTCCCTGTAGATAACTATTGTTATAAGAATTTGTCAGCAACAATTAACCAGAAAAAGTGAAGAAGCTATAAGAGATAGATTTGGTACAATAATTATGGGAAAATGGATTTGGAATTACTAGGTATAACATTCAACATCTACATCTACATGAACTAACTCTTTCCTTTGTTCTAATATATATTTCATAAGTAAATAATTTACTACATGCATGAGTCAACATGGATTAAATAAGAAGTAATTACTTAAATTAATATGGTTATACTAGTCATTTGGAAATTTGAAATAATAAAGATATTTGACGGTAAACCAAAGACTCTTCAATTGAAGACATGAAAAGAAATTACAATGAAAAACAATGGACATTATTGATTGCTAGTCAAATTGGGATTTTCTATTTATCAGTTATTTTTTTGTGAAATTTTGATACTACCCTCGTTCATTAAAGTGAAAATTGTATATGCATTGACTACCACATGAAACTAGTAAATTGTTAAACTAAACATATACAAATAGAACAAGGATAGATTATTTTGTAGACATGCACATAAAGGGATTTTTATCTAAACCTATACAGGTTGAAAATAGTTAAGGAAGTAATTTCTTTTGTTTTCTTACCAAGTAAGGCATAGATTGCAAACTCAAGTTATAGAAACAAAGATGCAATGAAAAGAGTAATGAAACAATACCCATTGGATCATATTGAATTAAATTAAGTGATAACAATACTATTTAAATAAGAATATGGAACAAATAAAAATGATCATACAATATTGCAGTGAGCATGCTTTTATCCCCATGACACTTTAGAGATTAATTAAAAGGGCCACCTATAGCTACTCATAGTTTGAGTTTTTTAAATACAACATGCCTAGTTATTTAAAAAGAAAGAAAATGTACATATTAAAGAGACACTATATGAGTGATTGATATATCAAAAAATAAGTTGGAGAGTACAATATACAAGGTTTTCCTCCATAACTATGAAGCATCCATTAAATAAACCTAAAAAGATTTATATTGATAAAGGAATCACTAAGAATGTGTAAAAACCAAATCTTTCTAGCTCGTTTTTAATGAGTAGCTACATTACAAGGAATAACAATAACCCTTATCAATCACCACCTAGAAACAAAAACCAGTGGGATGGCTTGAGTTCGGAGTGTATTGTAAGTAACCTTGAGCCGTGACACAACAAATTTAGTTGGACTATGGTAGCAGAGAAGGATCCACTTGAAAATTTAATATGGATGGCATCAGCCTTCAGATGGATTTTTACAAAATAGGAAATAAAAAAGAAAAGGAAATAAAAGGTTAAGGACAATATTTATCTGTACCTGTGTATGACTGCATTCAATTGGATAGAGAGGAAAAAAACCCTATACACTCCCTCTAGTGATCGTTTCCTTGTAAAGTCACAAATAAATATTGTGTGTTAAACTCAGTTGAAAATGTCAAAAATGAGAAGAAAAACCATGGAATAGAAATAAAAAAAAACGGAAACAATAAATACCTAGAATTGTAAACTCTTTACCACGGTGATGCACGAGAACAACACATCAAAAATCTTAACACTAGGTATCTACCTTTTGCACACGAGGTACTTTTGCAAAGGCCAGAGTTCTCAAAATGGTGGTATTTCCCCAAGTGAATACAAGTTTGGTTTCGAGTGAAATACTGAGAAAAGAGAAAAATTGATGCATAATGCAAACCATAACTTAATTCAAAATTTTAGAAGGAAAATGTAATTCACAATACCAACAAGAATTGTAGGTGTGGAAGAACTAATCCATTACTTATCTCTGCATGGATAATTGACATTTTAAGAAAGAGACACATAGAATTGAGAGAAAGTTACTCGAGAACATATAATTTGCTTGTAAAATGAGTCGGTGGACCCTCTGAGAGTGGTACCTCGAAAGGCACCCAAAGGATGTCTACCTACAAGCTTCCCAAAGCATGTCTGCCTACAAGCTTTTTCCCTTTTAACATCACCCACTCTTAGCTAAGACATTTTCTAAGGAGAAATTTGGTATATCATAATGTGTAATGCTGAAATTTTGAGGAATGTTTTGAGAACATGTTTATATATCAAGGAAAATTTATATCTCCCAACAACTATATGGAATTAATGATATTTTTTTAGTTCATTTTGGAATGCATGTATATCCATACACAATTATAAAATTATATGAAATTATCAATATAATATTTCTCCCTTATTCTCAGTTTACCTCGAAATTTCTGCCTGATTTTTTTGAAACTTGAATGGGTAAGAAAGGGAATATGTAATTGGGATAAATCCCTTCAATATGACCCTACACTCAAAACCTTCCTTTTATCCTCTTTTCATTTCGTCTTCATAATTGCTGGCCTCAACCAAAATATCTAGTGGGACTTTCTTGGGCAGGATATTGAAAACATAGTTCTGCATATAGTTTCCCAAATTGCTATAGAATCGCTCATATTTCTCTCACAGAGGAGTTCATATGTTGTAAAAAGTCGATGGGTATCTGGCACTGCTGGAGCTCATGACCATATGTTCCAGGTATAGAAGAGATGACACCACTGTACTAACATGCCCCCAAGCCACCTCAAGTGTTAATCAAGAACTCAGCCTTCAAGATGGTTAAGCTAAATTTTATAGATATGTATATTTTTCCTGTTATTTGCAAAAATAAAGAAAAAGTGCATAAACTTGCTCTGAAATGGACCATGGGACTTATAAAAAACAAACCACCAAAGAAACTTGTTGAACCACAGCCTCAGAAATCATTAAACTAAATTCAAATTAAATCACCTATTACCAATCTCAAAGCACAGTTTTACTAGCATCAAGTTTTGTAACTCTTTTCTGAAATACCCAAACGAATGTATGTGTCTTTCCCCTTTTCTTAACACTGGTATATATATATTATATGTTCGGGACTTGACTTTTGAAATACCCAAACCAATGTATGTTGTTTTCTCTATTGTAACTCTTTTCTGAAATGACCAATGTATCTTCCTTTACCCTTTTCTGAGCACTACTATATATATAATTATATTATATTATATGATATTATATGTGTTGTAACTGATTTCTGAAATACCTAAACCAAAGTCAGTACACAGGCTTGCTCTGAAATGGACCATGGGACTTATAAAAACCAAACCACCAAACGCAATTGTTGAACCACTGCCTCCTAAATCATTAAACTAAATTCAAATTAAATCACCTATTACCAGTCTCAAAGCACACTTTTACTCACATTACGTTTAAGTTTTGTAACTCTTTTATGAAATACTCAAACCAATGTATCTTTCTTTCCCCTTTTGTTAGGGTATATATATATATAGTATATATATATACAACCCTTACGCACCGAAATTACCAATATTATATGTACTCACAATGTTTTTCTAAATTTAGATTAACATGTGTCATTTGTTTGAACCAAATATATGATTTATATAAATCTAATAGTTATTTTTAAAATAATAATATGGAGTTAATTATATATATAATTAGTCTGCTAGAATAATTTGAATAAAATGTGATTGACACTATTGTTAATATACTCCTAAATATCAAGTAGTTTATTCAATTCTCCATATTATTTAGGTATTATTTTGTTATCATGACCATAATATAAGGTCACCAACTTGAAACTTTAAAACACAAAGTTTTAAAACAAGATAATAATATATTAGAACAATCTTTTCTCACATTAAACTAGGTTTACATTAACTTATTTAATTATATCTATATATTATATATATTAAACAAGAAATATTTCAATATTAGTTATAAAATTATAGAATTTAAGGTTGTACATCAAATTTACACATGGAATTTGAGAGACATATTAATAACAAAATATGTTGCTATGCCATTTATAAATAGAATATTTTAATATTTTCGTTATGTAAAATATCTCTCAAGTTCTCTCTCTCCCTTATGTTGATTGGGTATCCAACTCATGAGGTTAGATCCCTGCAAGTGACATGATATTCTTTGATGTAAAGGATTTGATGCTTAGTAAGGATATTTGCTACATATGAACATCAAAATGAAAGGTTTCTCTTAAAAGAAACTAAGTTCTACTTCATCATAGGTTTGATGGCCAGATAGTTAATTTTATAAGACTGTGAGAGGCTATGTATTGAACTCATCATCACTATCAAAATTTTAGAACACCTCAAGTTTGACCTCTAGAGAGTCTTCAGAAGTATATATTTTAGGTCATTATTTTAATATCTCATTTAAAAAATCCTTGGCATGATTTTTACAGTTGAATTCTTTTATGTCCATGTATTTGGAAATAAAAATATTTGTTGTGTTCCTAATTTTATTGATGTTGCAACACTTCATTCTCACAACTTAACTTTATTTCCTTACAAGCTAAAATAATATGAAGGGCCAAACCTCTTATCACACATTTGGTGGTTGGCTCCACTTCTGAGTAGTAGTGATACTAATGTATAAGTCGTTAGAGCACTCATGCAGCTCCCTTTTTGGGATTCAGGTCATGAGCCTCGTGGTCCTTGGAATATTGATTACTACTAGAATCGAAAAAATATTTATATATTTAAATCATATTTTTATTATAATATACAAATGCCGAGGCTATGTAAACATTTTTTTCGTTTGTAATTCAAAACTCCAATTTTGGCCAATTTTTTTTTTTAGCTTTAATAGACTTTGAGTAATTCTCAATATTTCAATATATTAAGGAAACAATCAAGATATTTTTCTCCCACACCCATAATGGGGGTTGATCATAATTTTGGAATTAATTAAAGTTGATCCAATCAAAGCCTTACATATGGCATATTTTTATTGTATTAATATTTTCGTATCTAATAGAGAAATATTCATCCTCTCATAAGCCAACTATATGTAAAGTTCAAAGATTTCTAATGTATCATCTAAAGGGTTAATAATGCCTTCTTTTGCAAGAATTTTTAGATTTAACATGATTGTTGCATTATATGATCTACTCATATAAAAAATAAATTGTTGTCTTTCTCTCATATATTTTTATAAAACGTTTTTGAACTCTAGTCATATGATATGGTGGCATGGTATATATGTTTTAAATTTTCAAAAGGTTAGATTGAATGTATTATGGGATTATAATATGAAGGAATGATTGCATTATAACTAGTATAGATCTATCATAACCATGTATCTAGCAAGAGTCTAGAGGGATCACATGTCTTGATATCCAAACCATTTTTATATGCAATACTTAAAACAAATTTGCACCTCTAAAGGTTGCATCCCTCTAGTAACATGATAGATGATGGTTAAGATGTATCTCTCTCTCCAATTTTACCTTAATAAAAGTGTCAAAATGTAAAATAGTGATGCACTTGAAATGATATAAAAATAAGAATATAATTTTTTACTTAGTTTATATAATATATACACATTTTATTATTATTATTATTATTATGATTTTTATTTAAAATCGTAGATAATATGAAAATTGTTGACATTGAAATAATTTAATAAACATGATCATTGAGATATTTGATTTATGGATTGTATTGTCGACATATATGGATTGATTTATTTTATTAATATTATTTTGGAATATATAAATCAATATTACTTTCAATTACTTCTTCTCTTTTCACATTTAAATATTTGATTTTGGTCCCTATAATATAATGTTTTTTTTTATAAAGTTGATATTAAAATAAATTAGTTAACATAAATATTTAAATGATTATAATTTATTTCCTTAAATATAAAATTATAAATAATATCAACTTTGTTTGATTTTTTAAAATTGGTTTAATTTTTTTTTAAATAACTAATAAACAAAAAATAGTTAGAGTGAGACTATGTTTTATAATAATTTTAATTAAAAGTAATGAAATATTTATGTATTTTTTGTATTTTGAATATAGCCTGTATTATTTTCTTCAAGTTTTCTTTTATTTTTATTTCAAAACGGACACTTCTTAACTATACAATGAGCATGGACAAAATTACATATCACCCTTACACTCGACTGTAGAAGGAGCCTGTGTCCTCAAGCATGTCACATCGATAAATCATATCTCTTTATTATGCTGGTAACATATAGTTCTTAGAAATAATTGTTAGGAAAGATAATAGAGCATGTGACTTCAAGAGTTTGTACTGAAGGAAGTTCCCAATTAAAAGAAATGACTTATGAGGTATTTGGAATAATTCATAAAAGTGTTGATGTAGTACCATCAACCCCACCTCAAATAGAATTTTATTCTCACAAGCTTCAAGAAGGAGCATTGTGTGAGCCTAAGGAAAGGAGCATGAAGTTTTTCTTTGTATATGAAATTTAATTAAATCTTAAACCTCTAGAAGCCCCAATGTGGAAAGAGGACGATATTCCTCATCTCTCTTAGGGTTTTATTTGGTTAGTTTTAAAAGGAGCCTCGTGCATAGTGTTAGCGTAAAAACCAAACAATGAAATATCATGTTGCGGGAAGTGCCCAATATAATGGCAACTGGGCTATGAGAGGCCATACCATGTAGTTTCATTTTATTTCAAATGAAAATTTTATGTGGTTTATTTCGCATCCACTTTTTTTATGCCTTTAGTTTTTCATAAAAATTATATTAATGGGTCATGAGAATAGTCTTGTTTGCATATCCATGTTGACGACCATATGCTAGGCTTATGAATTAATTTCATTTGTTGGGGTAATATGAAACCACCAAGGAAAGGAGGATTGGATCTTCCTTTGAGAGCCATACACAAATGAGTAATGTTTGTCAGAGGTAGTCATAAAAGAAAAGGAATCAAGTTCTACATGGTGAAGCATAATTCAATGTACAAGGTGGGAAAGAGTAGACCTTCCCAACGCCTGACTCAGGTAGGGCCCATTATCTTGGTCGGCTCGTGGACTCATTAGTTATTCATATGGATATGGAAAAAGGATGAACCCTACCAAAGCTAAGTTTCTTAATATGACATCACGGAATTAAGGAGCATACCGATAAAGAAATATTTCGGGGTTTGAGTGGTGAGAGTTCATTGTTGTGCAATTTTAGGTCCCTATATTACTACTGTAAGCTGTTTTTGATGTTAGTGCAAACCCCTTATTGTATTATTGTGCCAATATAATCCACATGTTTTTATTATTGGACCCCATAGAATCCCACTATTTTTATTATTGTGGCCCTACAATATTATTGTTATGTAGTCTCTCACTGTATTGGGACAACTTTGACTCCTATATATAGAAAGGAGGCCATGTCATTTGTATCATCCAAGAATTGTTCTTTTCTATAATGTAAAGGAGGTTTCCCCACTTAAGAGTGTGATTTCTAAGTCAATGATCTATCTTTTATATCTTTTCGTGACTTGATTTCATAACATTTGGTATGAGAGCTTTGGATTCTAGGGTTTTTCTCCTCCAAAATAGGTCATCATGGAATCCACGCTATAATGTTTTTTTTGCGAAGTTAAAATAAAACTTGTTTGAGCCAAAATCTTGGTGATCCACGAGTCCAAACTTCAGATCTTGTCTCACTATATTTTTGGAAATATGATCTAAGGAAGCTAGTGTTTTTGCAAGCTCAAGAATCTCATCTCGAATAGGTCATTGTGGAATTTTAGCTATAATTTTTTTTCTACGAAGGTTCAAACTAGGAAATTAAAACCCATTTGATCCAAAATCATGGTTAAGCTCGAGGCTGAATTTTAGATCTTGTTGCACTCTATTTTCAGAGATTTGGTCCAAGAATCAAGGGTTTTTTTAGACTCTTCAATTACATTCCAAACAGGCTACCTTAGGAAATAATCATAACTTTCTCAATGGATTGTACTTTGTTCTGTATTTGTTTTGAGATCTGAAGGTCAAAACAATGACACATGGCAAGTCATACAAGTTCCCTCCGCAACCCATTTATAATGATGTCATCGTAGGAGATTGGGCATAACTCTTTACTGAAGAATTAAATATTGATGAGACTAGTGGCATTGGAAAGAGGATTCATAGGGCTACTGTAGGTCACAATTTCGGACCATGGAGATCCAAAATTTTAGAGATATAACATATTCAAGATCAAGATCCTAAGAGAATGAAAAATAATGACTTGAATCAAGAAAATAAAAACACCTAGTAAGAAAAATCGAATGGATGATTTGAAGAATGCGATTGAAGCTAAGATAAATAGTTTTATATGTGCCATTGAAGTATATTTGAAGAAAGGCATGGAATATTTGAAGACATACATGGAAGGTTTGAAGGATGTTGGGACAAAGATGCTACAAGAAAGGCCTCCTAATGATGAAAAGGTAGTAGAGGAAACTCATGATGGTAAAAAAATAAATGTTAATCATGATTTCATAGAATATAACATTGGATTGAAGACCCATCGTATTACAGAGATCGATATGAGAAATTTCGATGTCAAGGATACCATATCATGGATACCACAAATGGATAAATATTTTGATCTACATGATGTGCAGTTGTTCCAAATGGTACATATTGCATATCTGTATTTAGAACCGAATAAATTTTTATGGTATAAAGGGATTTGTTCTCTTATAACACTTGTAACTTTCTCAATTTTCATGGAGGAAATGATAGCACATTATGAGGATACAAAGAGAAACACCTTATTTAGCCAATGGCAGAGCACACTTAGGAATTCCAAAAATTGAATATAAGGGTAAATAATATTCTAGAAAAAGAGAGGATTCATGTCTTCATAAGGAAATTAAAGGATATCATTGAACATGAGGATTGTCTTTGGGAACCTCATTCATTCGAGAAGGCATTCAGGTTGCCAAGAAAAATGGAAAGCAAAATTATGGCAGCAAGGAAGCCTGCCGCTCATAAATATAAAGATGGAAGTGATGTTGTCCCTAGCCTTCCACAATGTACAAGGTTGTTACCACAACAATTAGAAGAAAAAAGAGCAGAAGGGCTTTGTTACAGTTGTGATAGAAAATACATTAAAGGTCATAAGTGTGCTGAGAAGAAATTATTTTAAATAGATTGTGAATAGGAGGAAGAAAAGGAACAGTAAATGTGAGAAGAAGAGGACATACACCACGAACAAACTCTAGAGAAGAAGAAACGAATGTGACCATATCTTGTAATGCATTGGCACGAATTACCACTCCTCAAACTATCAAAATAGAATGACATATCAAGAGGAAAAAGGTAATAGTGTTGATTGGTTTGGGTCATACCCATAAATTTATTCATTGTAAGATAGCCAAGGAATTGAATTGCTTCCTATATCCAGTACCAAGGTTTCAATTGATAGTTGCAAGTGGAGCAACCATAAATTACTCTCAAGAGTTCCATAATATCAAGCAATCAATGGGAGAATATGTATTAAATATCCCAAGGATTTCCATTCCAATGGGTGGTGTTCATGCTATACTATAAGTCCAATGGCTACAATCCTTGGGTATAATAGCTTTTACTTTTCAAGAAATTTTCATGAAATTTTTTTCGTCACGAAAGGAAGTTAAATTAAGGGTTATCTCATCTAAACTTGGAAAGATAATCAGCTCTAATAGAATGAAAAATCTTCTAATGAAACAACAACAAGGCATAACTGCACAATTATGTTTGCTATAGGTTCCCACATCGAAATCATCTATTTCTCAAGATCTGAAAAATGTCTTGGACAATCATTCCATGGTATTTGTGAATCCCAAATGCCTCACACCTATTCATGTTCATGATCATGGTATTAATTTTATTCAAGGAAGTGTTCCTCCAAACATCAGACTTTACCTAATGGGAAGACAACTAAAGGTAAAAGTGGATCATCATAGTCTTAAATACTTTTTAGAATTAACTTCAGAAGACAACAAAAATGGGTGACAAATATGTTGGGTGGTGACTTTGAAATAATCTATAAGAAAGGGGAGCAAAATGTTGTTACAGATGCACTCCCAAGAAAGGATGAGGGAGTGGAAGCATTACTTTGTGCCATTTCTATTATCCAACTAGATTGGATAAATGAAGAAAACGATGAATGTAACAATGATGAAGAAGTGTAGGAAATTATTCAAAAGTTCCAAAAGATCCCAACTCACACAATAATGTTAGAACTTGACAGAGAAGGAAAAATCATATTGGAACCTGAAGCAGTCACAAAAACAAGAAATGGTCACTTAAGAAATCGATCAATTTCAAAGTATCTCATAAAGTGGAAGAACTTACCCACAAAATATTCCACATGGGAGGATCAGAATTTTATACAGAACAATCAAGAACTACTCAAGTGTTGAGGACAATAGTTTTTCAAGTATAGGGGTGTGTTAGGTCCATATACTACTAGTGTAAACCCTTATTTTTACTAGTGTAGACCCTTTATTGTATTATTATGCCCATATAGTCCCCATTTTGTTATTATTGTACCCCATAGAAGTCGACGATTATTAGTATTATGCCCTACAATATTATTGTTATGTAGCCTCTGATTATATTGGGAACGCTTAGACTCCTATATATAGAAAGGGGGACTTGTCATTTGTATCATTGAAGAATTGTTAATTTCTGTAATGTAAAGGAGGCTTCCCCCTTGAGGAGGGTGATTTCTAAGTCGTTGATCTATATTTTATATACTTTTGTGAGCTGGTTTCATAACATGCACAATTAGAGGTCAAATTTGACAAACCTAGATTAGTTTTGTCATCAAGTGGTTTCAAAGTGCCGGAAGAAAATAATATATTTTGCAAGAGGTTAAGTCCACAACTGCAGTTGTCAGTAGAATTGTCAAAGTAGGTGAGAAAATATGCAATGGGTGGAGGGGTTAGGAAACTAGAGAGTTTATAGTTGAGGAAAACCTCTCATTTTGAAATTCCAAGAAAAGGAGAGAGTAATTGAGGTGTCCGTGCAGGAACTGTTGCAACTCACTCAATGATATGTGTAGAAAAGAAGACCGAGGTTGCAAAAAATAAGATGTAGTAATGAAAACACATGATACGGAAATCATGAATATTTCTAAGTAAGGGAATTTGATGCAGGAGCATTGAATTAAGCCCAAATAGAATTTTATTCTCAAAACCTTCGAGAAGGAGAAACATTTTAGCCTAAGGAAAGGAGCATGATTTTCTAGTTTTTCTATAGAATTTAATTAAATTATAAGTGTCTAGAATGCCTAACGTGGCATTCCTCATCTCTCTTTGGGTTTATATTATTTATTTTTTAATGATTTGATTTTAATGTGTTAGGATCACAGTGAGTTAATGAAATATTAGGCTAAGAGAAAGGCCCAATATGATGTGAGTCATGCTCTCAGAGGTCGCAGCATGTACTTTCATTTTGATTCAAATATAAAATTCCCATGTCATTTATTTGGAATTAGATTATGCTTCTTTTTTTATGTCTATAATTTTGTCTTTGCCATAATATCTGTAGGCCATGAGAATAGTCTTGTTTGAAGAGCCAAGTCAACAACCATGGGTTAGATTTATGAATTAATTTTATTTGCAAGGGTAATATGAGACTACCAATGAAAGAATGATTAGGTCTTCTCATGAGAGCCATTCTCAAATGACATAGGTTTGTTAGAGGCATTCTGGATAAAAGCAGAGTGAGGGCATACATGGTTGGCTGTATTTCAAATTAGAGGTGAGAAATGAGTTGACCAGCCTCAGGGGCCTAGTTGCATGGTCAGCCATGGACTAATTGGATATCTACATGGAAATGGAAAAGGTTCTCCCACTACCAATGCCAAGAATTCTGAAGTAATGTCACATAATTGAGTCAGTTATTGGCAAAGAAAGTTTTTGGGGTTTATGAGTTGAGATTTTGTTGTTGCAGAGGGTTTCAAGGTCTAAATTGATAAAACCAAATTCAAAATCTCATAAAAAAGTAGAGTTCACTAGGGATTAGGATGGGATTTATGTCTATTATTGGTTAGTTCCCTACAAAGAAAAAAATAGTACTCTCTTCCCCGTAGATAGTTTCCTACAAATTTGTTAAATTTAGGGGTTTCATGTTTCCTAGAAGTCATTGCATAGAAGTTATTGTAATAATAAGTTGCTTCCTACAAACAACCATTATTTAAATAAGTTTTATGGTTTTTCTAGAAATGGTTTCCATGATATATTGTCATCCATGTTCTCATTATGAGTTTGATATACCAAGGAATATGTCTTTGACGTTTATCATAGATTAATGTCTATGAATGTCTTTCAATTTTTAGAGTTGCCCTAGTTTGAAAGAAAAGAAAATATAAAAACTAATAAGCATGAACATGATTTGAAAATAAAAAAAATAAAATAAAGAAAATATCTATATATATATATATAGATATATATAACTTCACAAGGTAATAAGAAACAAAAATGTTAATCATTTTTTTAATACTTTAATTACAAAGTATAAGGAAACTAAATATATCTTAACTATAAACCTAAAGCATGCTATTTAAAGAAAAAAAACTGAGATAATGTGTTATATATAATGATTAAAACCGTTAAAAGTAACTAATGATTTGAAATGTAAACATGAACCTAAATGATAAATTCTTAAGAGGTATTGAAATAATAAAACAAAACTAATCCCTAAAAAGAAAAATTGAAAATATATTATCATGATTTCCATGTTCATAGAATTATGATTACATTTGATGAATCACAACTCGTAAGTTGTTCATATTTGTTTTAGCTCGTTGCCTCATAATTCTGAACACGGTAATAATCGTGGACAATACTGTAGAAAAAGGGTTGAAATTCTGAAACAAGAAAACCTGGCGTGAAGCCTTCCTAACACCGAACTATGGGCCTTTACACGACATTCAGCAGGCATGGAGAGAGACATTCCAAATTGATTTTATCCCACGTCCATATTTTAGCACTCGTAAAGCGTATGATGCATATTTAAATGGAGGCGCAATATTGTTTTTATAATCCTATGGATGGAGACAATAATAATCTTATCGAATGTTTCCATGTCGATAGGAAATAGTATCATTTAATATTAATATCAAATTTAGAAAAAATATAAACATATATAAATATAGATATATAAATTGTAATAAAATATTTCAATGTGCAAGAAGAAGAAGTAATAGAAAGTAAACATATTGAAGGTAATATGGAAAGGTTTTTAAAAATATATCAATAGGAAAAGAAAAAGAAAATTGACTAGAACAATGCAATTCCCAAATAAAATATTTCAATTCCCATGCTAATTAAATTATTACAATGTCACAATTACATATTATAATCATTTGAATAATAATAATATAATAATAATAAGTCTATGTATTATATAAAGTAATCAAAAACTCAAACTCATATTCAAATTCATATTGCTGTAGCACTTCAAGTATTTTTGGACAAGCTGGATATATAATGTTTCATAAAAAACCAAAGTTTTAAGAGAAAATTATTCAGATATGGATCTATAATGCTTGTTAATAAACCAAAGTTTAAAGAGAAATTTATTTAGATATTCTACTTCATCACAGGTTTCATCACCAAATAGTGAGAGATTTTTTTGTTCTATCCAACCTTAAATAGATTATGTTATTTATGGGTATTGACGAATATTGAAAATGATCTGATCAAGGAGGAGGTAGCACTTGGGAGAAAGAAAACATAAAATTGTAATACCCCTTGGTACATAATGTTGATTGTTGTTATTTTAAAATTATTTTCTATTGGGAAGTACATTGAGAGTTTATGTAAATATATAAATTTATCGATAATAATAGGATTCAAAATATTTAGGAATGGGACATTTGAAATTGAGATCCTTGCGTGAAATACTTCTTCTATGAGAAAGATTCTAGATAATATTTAATGAATAGGAGTGAAAATACATTAAATCTAGCTAAGAAAGACTCAAAGCTTGGACAAGAATAACGCACAATGGGATATAGAAGTAGGATTTTAAGGAATATCCTAGGCAAGTAATTATGGAAGACCATAAAATAGGGACCCTGCTAATGGAAAAATCTAACATGGAAGAAAGGTATGAAATACCTAGCAAAGAAATCAACAGAATTTTGTTATCTTGTTAACAGTTTCTCTCAAAAAGAGGGGAATTTGAAGTGTAGTTCATGGTTGGGTAGTGAATCTGCTCACCAAGTATGATTTACTACAATGATTCTCATTAGAAAATATGTGCATAATTACTTATTAGAATAGATCTAAAATTAGTATGCTAAATAGGAACTTTGCTTTTAGTTTCAATATCTTTTATTGTTGAAATTAGGGTTACGTATATGTGTTTTGTACATAATTATCATGATTAATAATTGTATATTAAACAATAATATCTAAGAATATATGCAATAGTGATTGGAAAATTAGTGATAACATATAGTATTTTAAAGAAAATTCTATAGGAAATGAAAAGAGGATTTATTCCACGGTTTCATAGGGTTGTATGTATAGTAAGGTTTTCCAGGTTATTTGTAGAACATTCCATTTTAGATAGCTATTATTATAAGACTTTGTCAACAACAATTCGTAGGAAAAACTGAAGAAGTTATAACCGGTAGATTTTGTACACTAATTATGGGAAAATCGAAGTGGAATTACTTGGTATAACATTCAAGATCTACATCTACACAGACTAACTTTTTCCTTTGGTCTAATATATATTTCATAAGAAAATAATTTACTACATGCACGAGTCAACATAGATCAAATAAGAAGTAATTACTTAAACTAGTGCCATCGAGTTCTAAGGAAGCATGGTTTTACTAGTCATTTGGAAATTTTCACTAATAAAGATATTTGACAGTAAATCAAAGATTTTTCAGTTGAAGATATGAAATGAAATTACACCAAAAACCAATGGACATTATTGATAGCTAGTCAAATTCGGATTTGCTATTTATGAGTTTTTTGTTGTAAAATTTTAATACTGCCCTCGTTGATACGCTCATTAAAGTGAAAATTTTATATGCATTGACTACCACATGAAATTAGTAAATTGTTAAACTAAATGTATACAAATAGAACAAGGATAGATTCTTGTGTCGACATGCAGAGAAAGGGATTTTTATCTAAACCTATACGGGTTGAAAATAGTTAAGGAAGTAATTCCTTTGGTTTTGTTATCAACTGAGGCATATATTACAAACTCGAATCATAGAAACGAAGATGCAATGAAAAGAGTATTGAAACAATACTCACTGAATCATATTGAATTAAATTAAGAGGTAACAACACTATTTAAATAAACAAGAGAATAATATTCAAAATATGGAACAAATACAAATGTTCATACAAGATTGCAGTGAGTATGCTACTATCCCTATGACACTGTAGAGATTAAATAAAAGGGCTCCGGATAGTGACTCATAGTTTGAGTTTTGTAAATATGACATGCATATTATAATCATTTAAAAAGATAAAAATTGCACATATTAAAGAGGGACTCTATGAGTGATTGATATATCAAAAACTAAGTTGGAGAGTACAATGTACAAGGTTTTCCTCCATAACTATGAAGCAAGCCTTGAATAAACCTAGAAGCAAAAACATAGGCACATGGGACAAATTTATATTGATAAAGGAGTCACAAGCTAAGAATGTTTAATAACCAAATCTTTCTACCTCACTTTTAATCAATAGGAAAATTACAAGTATTAACAATAACCCTACCAATCACGAGCTAGAAACAAAAACCATTAGAAGGGCTTGAGTTCAGACAGAATTGTAGGTAACCTCGTGCCGTGACGAAACAAATTTAGTTGGACTATGGTAGGATGGAAGGATCCACCTGGAAAAAACCCTATATATGCCCTCTCACCATCATTTTGTTGTAAATTCACAAATAAATACTATGGGTTGACATCATTTGGAAATGCCAAAAATGAGAAGAAAACCCAAGGAACAAAAAAAAACCTAAAACAAGAAAAACCTAAAATTGTAAACTCTTTACCATGGTGATGCACCACAACAACAAAGCAAAAATATTAACACTAGGTATTTACGTAAGAGGGGATCCAGATTTCCCTTTAGTGTTTTAGGATCTTTTTTTTAATGTTTTATGCACCAAGTACTTTTGTAGAGGCTAGAGTTCTGCAAAAGGTAGTACTTCACAAAGGGAATACAAGCTCGGTTTCGAGTGAAATAATTGGAAAAGGAGAAAAATTGACGCATAATACGAACGATAACTTAATTCAAAATTTTAGAAGGAAAATGTTATTCACAATACCAACATTTTAAGCAAGAGGTACATAGAATCGAGAGAAAATTACTTGAGAACATATAATTTGTGTGTGAAATGAGTTAGTGGACCCTCTACAGAGTGGTACTTCGAAAGGCACCCAAAGGATGCGTGCCTACAAACTTCTGCTCTCGAAAAATACATAACAATGGTAGAATATTCAATGGATTTGCACACCAATGTGACAAGACAAAATGAGAAGGGGGCAAAAACACCATTCCAACACCATTTAGAGATCCATCCACTCTGAGTTCTCGATGAAGGAACCACATATAAACTTACCAATAAGTCATATGATGAGCATGGGACATGACTTGAACTCTACCCACCTCCCAATGTGACATAAATAGAGTGCATCGCCACATGCCTAATACTAAAACAAAAAATTCTCAGAAATCAACTATAAGAATAACCGAAGTCCATGAATGATATAAAAGACGAATGAATGCAAATAGGGATGACAGGATTGAATTAGGGTTAGGAGGGGAAATTAGGATTGACATGGTCTGGAGGTTTTGTCACTCCATTGAACTATGTAGATTATTGTGTTATTGTTACAGATAATCAATTCGATGCATTATTTGCAGCTT
>APFE031253286.1:35321-74570 GCA_000404065.3 Pinus taeda | reverse complement strand
CTAAGAAGGATAATAAATTATCACTAAAGTATTATGGTCCATACAAGGTGTTGCAAAAGATTGGTACTATGGCATACAAATTGGAGCTTCCTGTAGCTTCTAGATTGCACCCAGTTTTCCTTGTTTCATGTTTAAAGAAGGTTATAGGAGATAAGCTCCCAGTTCAAACAATATTGCCAGAACTTGATGAGGAAGGAAAAATTATATTGGAATCGGAAGTAATCATAGAAACAAGAACTCGACAGCTACGAAATCGATCAATTTCGGAGTATCTTATCAGGTGGAAGAACTTATCCGTTGAAGATTCCACATGGGAGGATGAGAATTTTATACAGAAGTATCCAGAACTACTCAATCGTTGAGGACAACAGTTTTTTGAAGGAGAGGGGCATGTTGGGTCCCTATAATACTAGTGATTACCCCATTACTATTGTAGTTATGCCCCTTATTAATATTGTTGTACCCCTATTGTCCCCATATTGTTATTACTGTGCCCCATAGAATCCCTCTATTGTTATTTTTGTGGCTTTATATTATTATTGTTAGGTCAGTTGGGTTATATTGTGACTCCTTAGACTCCTATATATAGAAAGGAGGTTTTGTCATTTGAATCATCGAAGATTTGTTGATTTATGTAATGTAAAGGAGGTTTCCCCCTCGAAGAGGCTGAATTCTAAGGCATTGATCTATCTTTTCTTGAGATGGTTTCATAACAAATTTTGTTTCAAACAAAACAATTCAATATTTTCACTACAAATGGTGAAACTTGGATCACATTGATACAAAATTGTGAATAACATTTGCTTCAAGTTATAGATCTTGGTTCAATACATTTTTTGAGATATGCTCCAAGGAAGTTGGAGTTTATGTATGCTCAAGAAAACAGTCTCACATAGGTCAATTTGACATTTGTGCCATAACTTCTTCTTTTTTCGAACATATTAAGGAGAGATATTGTGGAATAGTTAGTTACATTCTTAAAATTTGGTTCGTTGTGCTTTCAAATTTATACCCTATCGAAGTTATGGGTTGTGAACAATCATGAAATAAATTTTAAAAAAGTCACCTTGGTATTTTTCTATATCTTCTTGTATAGAAATTTGCAGACTATAAAATCTTCAAGAATTTCAGTGGACATATAAAAATTACCTAAAGTTCAAGTTCTAAAATTATTTTCAATAATTGGACACGTGGCACACTATACAAGTTTTCTCATCGTAAGAGATCGAAAAATCAACAAGTTTTAGGAAAGTTACTATGCATTTTATTTGATAGATTAGATTCAATTCACACTTATGGAATTACAAACTACATATCATAGTATTATATAACAAATTTTCAAATCCAAAAGGCTTATAATGTCATAGACATGTCAAAAAAGCTTCATTCATTATGATATTCTCCAAATTAAGGTATGTGTCTTACTGGTGACCTAGTTGTTAATTAGAAGATCCTTTTTTTGTTGTTGTAATAAATATGAGTGCTAATATTATTTTCCAACATACCTTCAAAGGAAGCCACTACACCAATTAAATTTACTAAAGACCCAACCTTGACTCATGAAAAAAGTCAAGACTTAGAATTTAGGTTATCTCAATTAGAGAGGAAATGTAATGAAATGGATGGTAATATGTGGAAAAAGGTGGATTTTTCAGGTTCTTAATAAGAGCTTAAAAGAAAAATGGAAAAGAAGATGAATGAAAATAAGGAAGAAATACAAAAATCCATGATTGTCATGGAAAATATTCTCTTGGATAGGCTTCCGAAAATGGATGTGGAGATCCAAGGAAATCATGAATATAAGGAGAAAATGTTGTTGAGAATCAATCCCATATGGGAGTATCCTATCACAATTAGAGAGCGCAAATTCTAAATCACAAAAACATAATCATGAATTTTCAATCCAAAATCCACATCATTAGGGCTACAAGTCAGCACCAAGGAACTACTACATTCTAAAGATTGATAGGAGATCATGGTAATGATCCTATAACATGGATATTTTAGATGGAGAAATATTTTGATCTACACCAAGTGACATCCTTAGAAAAGGTAAATACTGCATCCATGTTTTTAGAACAAGACCAACATGTATGGTATCAATGTCTTTGTGAAAGTAAAAAAGATCTTATTATATCTTCGTCTATTTTTATAAATGAATTGATATCACATTATGGGGATATTAATAACAACACATTATTTATTCAATTGGTAAATCTTTATTAAAAAGGTCCAGTTAGAGAGCACAGTCAACAATTCCAAAAGTTGAGTGTTAAAGTAAAAAATATTTTAGAGGATAACTTGTTAGACCTAATTTTGGGAGCTTTAAAGGAAATAATCCAACATGAGGTGTGTCTCTTTGAACCTAAATCTCTATAGAATGCTTTCACTCTGGTACGGAAAGTTGAAAACAAAAATATGACTACTAGAAAATTGGTCACTAATAGCTATAGAGAAAATCATCCTCCCTTTCCTAAACTGACAAGGTTAACTCCTCATCAAATGGATGAAAGAAGAGAAAAGTGACTGTGTTTAAAATGTGACAAGTATAATAAATTTAATAAATGCATAAAGAAAAAATTATTCTACATAAACTATGAAGATGAAGATCAATAAGTGGAAACTTCACAAGATCTAGAGCTAGAAGAGACTACTTCAACAATTTATTTCCATGCATTGTTCAACATCATTACTCCATAAACCATCAATATAGAAGGATATATCAAAAGTAAAATGGTAACACTATTGATTGATTCGGGCAGTGCCCATAACTTCATCAATTGAAAATTGGAAAAACTTCTTAATTGCTTTGTATATCACACACAAGAAATTCAAGTGATGATTTTAGATGGAGGTACTATAAATTGTTCAAGGAAGTGCAATAATATTAAGTTGAATATGAGGGAGTATTTATTGGTTAGTCCCATTATTAAAATCCAAATGGGTGGTGTTAATGTTGTATTAGGGGTTCAATGGTTACAATCATTGGGAACAATGGCCCTTAATTTCCAAGATATTTTCATAAGATTTTTCTCAGAAGGAAAGGAGATTGAGTTTAGAAGTATCCAAAGGAAATCTAATAAATGTAGAAAATTTCTACAAATCCAGCTCTAATACCATGTAGAAAATATGCTTGTAGGTTAACCTGATAATGCAATATAAATCAAAGCAGAATACTATAACCTACTTCTACTATCAATTTGTGGAAGCTTAAAGATCGAGTTGAACAATATAAATATAAGAAGAAGAATCAATGCAAAATACACATGGAAATACTTTGGGGAAAGCCTCAGCTAAAAAAACCCCACTATTTGTATTATCATACAAGGTGGAAATACATAGGAATTATACAAAGCCTTGGCTCTCACAGCTAGCTAGCTCTCGGTACAATCCTCACAAATGCTCACAGGCAATCTTGGCTTCTTTCAAGCCTTCCTCTTTGCCATCCAAGCTCCCATTTCCTTGCACTGTTCCTCTGGGATGATTCTCCTTCAACCAAGTGGAAAACCTCTTCTACCCAGTGGATGATCACCTGATCTCACACACTGTCAGAACTGTGCAATCCTCAAGGAATGATTCCTTCTACATGAATGAGTTTTCTTTATAAGAAAACACATGCAACTAATAGTACGTTATCCTTAACTTTAATCTCAACTAGGTCTTTCTCAAAATAAACATGCATGAGTTTCTGATGAGGGAATCTTCAGTTAACTGGAGTACACTAGTTGATTGCATGCATGCATCAACTGACTGTTAACTCTCTATTAGTTCCTCAAATAGTTTGGAACTAATTTAACTAGACTTAACTCAGTAAAGTGAGTTAACTAATTACAACTCAAATATAACTCAATCTTGTCTCCTTAATTTAAGGGATAACTCTTGTATGACTTCAGAAAGACTTCTAACTTGAATTTCTCCTACTATTTAAGTCAAAATAACTTAATTAATTATTTCCAAGTAGTTGTTAAGACTAATTCGATTTCAATTCACAATTTAATTCAAGGAAAAAATATATTGGAATATTCTTGTTGCCACATTTCAACAATAAAGTGATAAGCTATTGTGGTGGTGTAATTTTTGCTATGGGGTACCAAAAGACACCTTCTTAGTAGTTGGTTGTTCCCTACAAAGAAATCATAGATAGAATTGGTTGTTGTTAGTGGAAAAACATGAGTAAACAAAGCATTAAATGGTTAAGACAATGCATACATGAAAAAAAAAACTAAAATCTAAGAAACAAACACATATATAATGCTTGATGAAGCAAACAAGTCAACAAAATAATGGAAAAGGGATCCCTTTATTGAATGTTGAGAGTAGAAAATGAATACAATATATGAATGTTAAACACTTGGAGAGAATTCTTTGAGAAACGATGCTCAAAATAATCAACAAGGAGGTTCCTTTCCTCACTCTCTTTGCAAGCTTATCCTCTATCTCAAAGAAGTGTCAAGGCTCTCTCAATGGTGAAATCATCTTCACAACTAAAATGTTTGATTGTTGAGAAACAATTTGGTTAGCATAACAATTCTCTACTTATTCTTCAACAATGGAATGTAGGATTGCTTTGGAGCAATTTTGCAACATAACCTTGCCTTGTTTCTAGTCTTCCAATGGCCTCTTTATATAGAATTATGTATCCCTCTTCCCTCTCTTTGTCCATTAATGAGACAATGAATTATGAGTAGGAAAAGAGGATCCCTTGGAGGCTGCATATCTCTAGGGTGACTCGAAATTGGTTATCCTTGACCAAAACATGTCAGGGAATCCCATCTTCCAAGTGTGTGGAGTGGTCCTAGATTGTTGAGTCAAACTTTCTCTTGACCACGTGGCCATCGAAGAAAAAGTCATGCGGTCTCTAATTTCAACCCTTGAATAGGCTACGCAAGTGAAATTTATACTTGATACCTTTGGAAAACTTTGATTTTTATTTTTTATGATGTCTTCAGCTGGAAATTCTTCGCCTGTATGCTCAACGAGACGACTTTGGGCACCATCTGAATTTTACAAATGTGTGTATGATTTTTATGTGTTAACAATTGCCTAACAACGTATGAGGTTAGTAGAAAATGTATAGCTAGAATACATCACATTTTTGTGTGTTCATTGAGAGGTTAATCAGCTTCTTGAGAGAGAAAATAACTTGCTAGGGAGATGATAGGGGAAAACCTTGATTGGGGATAAAAGACAACCATTCTCTAAAGGAATGTTGATAAAAAAGTGTTTATATGAGACAGGCATGTCCCATGCTTGTTATGATGACTAGTGACTAAGTATTAAAATCATAGAGGAAATATTCTTGTCAATTCAGTGTTGTAGTGGATGACATGTTGATGGTTGATGATGAGAATTGCTTATGCCCTCAAGGGTGCTTCTGAAAAATAAACTAAATTAGGTGCCCCCATGCATCAAAAGTGAAGCACTGCTGAGTGAGTTGCTCATGGATACAAGGGTATTCGACTTTGGGTGCCTCCCATGCATCAAAATTTAAGCATTATTAAACGAGGTGCTAAGAAATGCATGGGTCTTCGACTATATGAGAGAACTGGAAAAATCACCACGTACGATACTACCTTGACATGAAAAAATTATGTTGGTTTCAAATGGCATGTAGATCAATGAAATCAATGGGAAATGGTGGTTCCCACTGCGCCACCCAAGGATGTCCCTTAATGAGGAGGAGCACCCAAGGCATTGCTTCGATCGTGGAAGATGGGTGTTGAATTCGACAGGAAAGAAGTGTCAACTAACTGAAATGTTAATTCGGGGAATCATGATGGATAAAGATGACTATAATATGGTGGTTCAACTAGGCATGATAATGAAAGCTAACAGTATGAATGGACATGGATAACTACCCGAGGTTAGAGCTGTAAAGCAAGTGGTAGTAGTCAAACAATTCATTTCAAGGAATGTCCTTAGAGTCAGTAGGACATCAGGGGATGGTGTAAGCATGTTCTAACTGGTGTGGTGAATGATCAATGGGTGTGGTGGTGATCAGTGAGCTCCAACTAGGGGTTACTAGGGACTTCCACTAAGTATGAGACATGAAAATATGGGTGGGAACCCTTTTCCTAAAAAATCCTTTGTACACTTGCCAAAAGAATGTAAAGGTGGTTTTGGATGTACATACATAAAGATGGGTTCCCCATGAAAACGGTGACTTGCATGATAATGGAGGTAAGGTGTTTTGTGTGGAGGGTGCGGGGACCATTGGTTGGCCTCGTTGTGGGGTTGATGAGGCGGATGAAGTGATTCAAATGAGTTATGCCGTATGGAGGGATGATAGAAAAAATGTATAATGTGGAAGTGCATTTGACTTGATCCATCACAAATAAATGAGCTGGTTAAGGGGTAGGGTTGGTAAGAAATAACTAAAGAAGAGAAGAATGATATTGATCTTCAAGACATACAAGTGAAATGGCTCTTAGGCCTGAGTAGATGGTCATGGATCCCAATAGCGTGTGGGGGTATACAACATAGGTTGATCCATAAATGGGAATGTTCTATCAATCGGGATGGGCGTTTACCATGTGCAAGGGGAGGTGGTGGTAAACTTGTGGTAAACATGGTCGAGATGATGAACCCTATGGTGCATTTCATAGAAATGATATCAGGATATGTAAACCTTTATGAGAAGCCTATCATGTTGGGTGGAGAATGATACCTTCACTATCGAAAGCCCCCGAGAGGCTAATTCTGATGGGAAGTTGTTGGTGTACCTACAACTTCAACAACTAATACTGCAAGCAAAAACGTCTTGATGAAAACATATATAATCTGAAATCTGCTAAATAAGATGAATTGAAGAGCATGGGGAAGGCACACTTGAAGGGGTGCACTAAGCATGAGGTGGGCCCAAAAAGGAGTCTGAGGTCGAAATAGAATGGTGGGTACCATGATGAAGATGACATGGTCTTGATCCTTATGTCTTTGATGGTTTTGAGAACGAAGGTTTTGAGCTCTTGTATTGGGCTTTGGAAGATGACAAAGAGGGTGATATATAGGGAAAAGTGGGCCATATGCCATCTCAATTGTACTTGTTCTCTTTGAGTATAGAGCAGATCTAGGAGCTATTTTCTACTGTTACACTTAGCATGTGCACCTAGGACGCACGTGAGGATAGACAACTAAGCGATCATAACCCGAGCTTTGTCATTTTTCTAGGTTAGGGTAGGTAGGTTGTGCAAGGTGGCTTGTACAGACCTATTTTTAGGGTAAATTAAAAGATAGTGCGAGCGACTATGAGATAGTCGTATGGTCCCTGTGAGCGACTAAAAGATAATTGTGGTCTCCCCATGGGTTTGGCAAATACAGTTGTGCAAGGTGTGTGAGTATGGGTAAAATAGTCATGGGGTCTTCAACTTGATGACCTTGTGGCTTTTCGGGTTATAGATGTGCAGCTAGCACAACTGTCCATGAAATAGTCGTGTAGTGTGCACGTCTTTGCACAAAGCAAATGTGCGGTCATTGGGTTGATGTCCTTGCAACTTAAAGGCTAACAGACGCACTTACTGTGTGTCTGGATGACTGAATTGAGCATTGTATAATGCATTTGTCAGAGAAACAGATGCATGATCTTGCGCTTATTATGGAAACAAGTGGTGAGCATAAAATTAGCTATTTTTTATCATGTTAGGCTAATTTTTATTTTTTCTTCATCCCTTTTGGTAGGATGGGGATGATGTGGAGGGAACGTGACTAGGATCCCATCCGGCTAACAGTTGTTGGTGATTCTTAGGCGAGCGTTATGCTAGTGGGATGGGGGTTCATTAGAGGAATTTTGAGGTCTAAAATGGGCCTCCTAAGGAAATTATAAAATAGTTGTGGAAATAGATAAATAGTATTAGATTACATCATCAAATTTTAGAGGGAAAAAAGAAAAAACTATTTTTTCAACTCATATTTTAACTTTATCTCCCTATGGGTTTACTCAAATTTTGAGCGAAAACACTTGTTGGGTGTATAATTTGATTCTTCATCCAAGGAGTACCCATGTTGCATACTTTCAATGGACTCTGCTACATGAAAAATGAGAAATACATGAAAAACATGATTGTAATCATGTTTTTCATGTATTTCTCATTTTTCATGTAGTAGGGTCCATCGAAAGTATGCAACATGGGTACTCCTTGGATAAGGAATTAAATTTTGCATCCAACAATACTCTAGCTCAAAATTTCAGTAAAACCTTAGGGCGAGAAGTTGGAAATATGAGTTGGAAAAGTAGTTTTATTATTTTATTATCTTTTAATCTTTTTACCTTTTTAATCCAAAAATGGTGAACCATACCCCATGGTTGACATCATCTTCTTGAATCCTATTGGTTCTTATAAAGTTTATTTTGGTTGTACATTTTTCTTAGGAGGCCCATTTTAGACCTCAAAATTCCCCTAATGGTTGAAGTATGTTCATAACCCGTTACTTAGGTCGCAGGATGAGTTCCTACATTTTCTGATATGGCAGTGGGATCCAAATCATGATGTGTTAGGGATTCGGGGTCGATATTTGTCATTCACTGTTGTAGTAAATGATTATTTTTTTACAGGATTGGTGCCTCGTGGAGAGTACTATGGATTTTTCTTTCATCTGGTCGAGTGGATCTTCATGTGTTGGCAACGGGCCACTGCAAGCACAATGCTATTGATCGAGGATGCATCTGAGTGGAGAACATCCTAGAATTAGCCAAGTGAGATGATTTAGTGATGATTATGTGCCTCACTGGGTCGGTTTCCCCTCACCAGGTATCCAGGTCGTAGATTACCATTCTTTAGAGACTCTAGAAGGGTAATTTATATGATTGGGCTAGTTTTGTCTATAGGGGGATAACATCACAACTCATGCAGGTGCGTAGGGGTTAGTCTCAATTTTTTCTTATATCATCATCCTATGTAGCATCTACTATGAGAGGGTTGTGATGCTACATCCTATACTAGCAATTCCACCAAGGCCTCCCAGAGACCCATGTATATGGAGATGGGATCTAATGATGCCTCGAGTAGGTGGGAGTGAGGTGGGGCACTACTGGAACACCACAGTGGAGGGTTGGTTCAAGTCAAACCCTCAGATGATTCTAGAGTACCCTTATGATGGTGTTGACTTCAAGGGAGATCTAAAAATGGGACTACCTCCTAGAAATGCTTGGGGACTGGCAGGTATGTGATTTGTGTGTGCTTCACTTGTGCTTACTTTCATGTATTTATGATGTATATGTATGATTATACTAATACCATGCATGTTTTCTTGTAGATGTGGGTCCTCGAGGGCATCCATTGGCCTACCTGGTAGGCAACGATACACGATGATTGGGTATAGAAGGTACGACATATGTACCACGACAACAGAGATGTGACAGGGTGCGGGATGACCTTGTGAGACTAGCTTAGTGTCGTTAGATCGAGATAGGGGTTCCCTTCGAAGAGGGAGGTAGCTCATCTACCCAAGCTGAGATGGACAGGTTGCACGAATGTTTGAAGGTTGTTGAGGTTCTCCGTAGAGATGCGAATGATGTGTGGGATCGTGTGACCTCCTTACTTCATGGGATGCCTAAGGAGGGTTGGGCAGGTATGGGGGAGGACATGATGGAGAGGGTTGTGGCTTGTGATAGAGCGTGGTGCCCTATCCTTCATTGTCTTACGATGGAAGTGGCAATTACTTAACATATCTTGGCTTCAAATGAGGCTAGTGGGCCTTAGGTGAGATGTGTAGGGAATGTTGAGCCTCAGCCCCAGATGTATTTTTTTTTTTATGTATGTACTAGGGAAAGCACCCGTTATGAGTTTTCTCCCCTGTTGGTGACTTATGTTTCCTAGATTGTGCTAATAGATGTATATATTTTTTGTACACACACACACACACACACACACACACACACATATATATATATATACATGAGATGGTGGCTTTTGCGACTCTCATGATGTGTTTTATGTGTATGCGTATATACATGTGATGTATGTTGCATTTATTTGATGGATATGATGCTCATTATTTATGTGTCTTGCTGATGATATATATGTGATGCATGCAGATCTAGCATTTGATCACCTATGCAGTCGGCTTTATGATTTTGATCTCTTGGTATATTTGAAAATGTAATATGATCAAAAATACTAGCTAACCTTTGTGCATGCAAGTATTTCCGAAAAAGGTATGGATCACGTACTTTGAAGGCATTGTTCAAATCTGAAACAACAAGCTAGGAATCAAAGAACACAAGTAGGTGATTGATAACTAGATGGGAGGCATTGTCCAAAAAGCCTATGACAACATCGTATTTAGCTTGATTATTAGTGGTTGACCCATTACATATCCCATTGTAGTGAAAGGGTGTTATGTTGGGAGAGTAAATGGTTCAGGTTGTTGCGGTGAGGTTTTGCGACCATCGAGAAGCACCATCGATGAACTCATGACAATAGGATGGCAGGTGATCCATCTATGACACAATGAGAGAGTTCTTTTAGTGTACATCCATGATGAGGTGGTCATCATAAAAAATAAGTCATGGTGCATACATTCTAAGGTTGTTTGCATGTTAGGGGTAGAATTTTTTGAGGTAGAGCCCATTTACGGGATCTTTGAGGCAAGCCTCATCCGACTTTGCTAAGATCTATTCCCCCTTAAGGAGACAATGTTTGATAATGTATGGGCCCTTTCATAACATCTCGAAATTCCCTGGTCCTAAATCTTCTTTGGCAACATCATAGTGAAGGACTAACTCCCCTTCAATGAATGATCGAGGGGTGATAGTGTAGTCAAAAGAGGCTTTGGTCCTTTTTTGTGTGCTTCATTATGTCGGAGGGGCTCTTGCCAAAATTTTTCAATGTGTTCTAGATGCACCAACCTTTTCTCTAAAGGTGTGGTGTTGGAGAGAAGTTCGATGGCTGAGTGTAAGGTATAAATATTGCACTCGATGGGGAGAATAACTTTAACCCCGTAGACCAATTGGTTTTATGGTTTTTCACCGTACACTATAACATTTCTTTGAGGACTTTTGTTGACATCTTCTACTTGGTCATTGGATTGAGGGTAGTATGGAGAAGCAAAGTTAGCAAACTCATGAGAGAAACCAAGGTGTTGGGATAAATCCTGAAATATCTCGTTCTTAAAGTGTTTTCCATGATCTGAGACCAACTCCTTGGGAACATTGAACTGTGTTCTGACATGGTTAAAGAAAAACCATGTAGCAATGTCGACAATGTTATTATATGTGGGCATGGCCTCTACCCATTTGGTGAAGTAGCCGATGGTGACCAAAATGTACCTATGGTCGCCTGAAGGTGGAGGGTTTCAAGTCATGAAGTGATTCAAACTTAAAAAGGAACACAAAAAATTACGGATATAATCATATTTACAAAGATGTAGCAGAAAAACACTTCATTAATAGAAAAATATTGAGTGATGCTTACAAACAAAATGGAAATAAGATAGCTTGGGCGATGGTAGCTTATCTCTGAAAAGAGATGTGGCAGAGACATGCCTCTAAATTGTGCTACAATGAGGCTGAAGGGCCTATTTATTATTGAAAAACATGAAAACAACCCTAAACAACCAAAACCCTAGCCCCATAATATGTAACACCAAGAGTTTGTGGGCCCCATTGGGGTTAGTTGAGCAACCAACTTCTCGACATCGTAACTTGGTCATATTATCTCCATTTGGCATGTATGATACCTTGTTGGAAAGGTCTCTCCGAGTACTACAAGCTTCATTATAGGCCCTTACCTATGGAAATAGGCCTCTAGTGAACCTCAAAAAAATTCCATTTAGGGGGTCAAAACTGCTTCGAAGGTTTAGGACCCGAAAAACTGCTAAAAATAGTAAATGCTGAAATAAACAAGGAAACATATCAAACTGATTGGAGGGTCTAGGTGGAATATGTGGGTGGCCATCAATATCCACCTAGATCATTCCTCCCCACTTAGGAAGCAATGGTCCCCATTGCATGCAAAGCCTCCATGAGGTGAGGAAATTTTTGTTGAACCTGGTCCCTAGTGAACCACTTGCCCTAGTGAAGGAGTTAGTGTGCTTTGACAACTCGATATAGTTGTATCCTCTACTGGAAAGTGTTCTTGATCTGTATATCCATGATATGATCAGTTGTGGCATGTTCCATGCGGTCCGAGTTGAGCTCTATTGGTGGGAGTTATTGTGCAATGTTGGATGTGTCCAACAATGGTGGAAAGTATGGACGAAGGCAGTCTACATTGAACATTGGGTGCAAACCAAGGAGTGGTGGGATGCTAAGATCGAAGGCATTGTCACTGATAACCTTGGTGATGGTGTATGACCCATATTGGAGTGAGCGAAGCTTGCAGTGGGGTCCAGCGAGGCACTCCTTCTACAAATGTAGCCAAAATTTGTCGCCAACTTGGAACTTGTGTGACACTTGATGTTGATCATGGCGCTACTTGTACTTAGCATTGGCTTTTTCCAATATATCATGGACATGCTGGCGCATATGTTGAATGCGTTGAATGAAGTTGTTAGCCCTTTCAGCTTCAGACTCGATGTGAGTTGAATCTACCTGAGTGGCTGCAAATGGTATCGCCACATCAATGGGACATAATGGCTAACATCCCAGCCCTACCTAAAAGGGGTTGTGGCCTGTTGAGCTGTGGAGAGCTTTGTTGTCGCTGTGTTGGACATAAGGAAGACTTTCATCTCACATGCGTGGATGCTTCAAGTTGTAAAATCAGACAAGGATCATCTCCTTGCCCTAGAAGGATTTTCTGTAGCTAAAGCTACCCCAAAATTTCAAAAAAGACGAGAAATATGGTTGTAGCTGAGCCAAAAAGCCAAGAATGTCATAGCCGGAAACTCTGTACTCCAAATCTGTTGTTGAAATCTTTTTCTCTTGCTGCTGGAATCTCCTTTGCTCACTGTTGAAAACACCCTAGCTGAAACCACTGCTCTCTTCCTCTCTTCTCCTTTGCTAAAATTGTCAGTCTCCAAGAGAAACGACTTGCTCAATTGTGTGATGAGAGAATAAGGCAAAGGTCACTTTTATAACTTGAGAGAGGCATCTAGAAGCAACTAGAAGCCACTTTAGTCACCCAATTAAAAAATAGAAAACAAAATAATAATAAAAAATAAGAAAAAGTGAATTTGCATGGGGAAACTCCACTGTATGGCCTGGAAACTCATTTCCAGCCGTATTGGCCACGTTTCCTCCTCGAGAAACAGGCTAGTACAGCCGGAAACGAGTTTCCAGGCGATACCGTACGGATTTCCCTGTTTCCGTTTCATTTCCATACGGAAACAGACCCTAGACCCATGTTTCCTGCAACTTAGCAATTACCAATAGAGTTTTAATTATATTCCATGCCCTCTTTCTCTCTTTCAGAGGTGCATGAAGAGTTTGTGGGAAAACTCGGGCAAGGAAAAGGCAGGTTTTTACTCTCTCTCTCTCTCTCTCTCTCTCTCTCTCTCTCTCTCTCTCTCTCTCTCTACTATATATATATATATATATATATATATATTCTCTGGACCACTATGTTGGCAAGGTCATGAAAGAGAACCATCATATACACAAAGAAAATGGGCATTGATGGATAGGATATGAAGTCAAGGCACATGATGGAAAGAACTACCATCCTATCAAGGAAGCAATTCACCTCTCCTTTCAGAAAGATGGCAAAAAGATACATAAATTGTATGACAGTGAAGATATAAATCAAGCTCCACCCCATCCAACACCATTCGTAGCCTCAATGGAGCAGTAAACAAAACAGAAAATAGTTGGCATGGATGGAATTAAAATTGTTACACTCAAACCCTGAGTCCACTTATAGCCCAACCACTAGCATGCTTGAGCTAAACCCCCCAATGAAGGCAGCAACATGGTGATACTGGAAGAACAGTTTAAATTCCATAAGCGCAGCAACAAAGAACTGTGGCAAAATCACTACAACAATCTAAGCATCATCAAAACCCTAAAGTTCCGGGTAGGGAAAGCCAAGATGGACAACCATAAACCAAGGATCCAAAATGTAATTACGAAAGAAGCTAACTTATACCATGGAATGCCACCTAGAAGAAATTTAGAAATGAAACAAACACTTACTGGAAAACATAAAACAATTAGAAGAGAAGCTGCCTTGAAGGTAGGGAAGGCCTTACCAGAAAAAGGCAACATCAACCAAGAAATAGGAACACTAGGAGATGAAACCAACATCAGTCAAGTGAAGGAAGCAGAAATAGAAATCAAAGAACACATCAAAAACTCAAATATTGGCATAGATAACGGGGGAGGCAACTGAGAACAGAGGATTCTAACAAGTTAAGAGCATAGTGTTGGAGTAGGAGAGACAAATCAAACTCATCATTGTCAATGTTAAAGGCATAAAATAAGAGGCAGGTGAAGACCCATAGGAGATCACAAGAAGCTTCCTCGTCGAAGAATTGAGATGGCCAGGATCATTCAGATCAGCTGAAGGAATCAGAAAAAGTCACAACCAGTCAAACAAGGACTACCCCCCTAAAAATCATCTCGTGATGCATCCAGGACAGAAATCATACTCTTAAGAGGAAAAGGACATCTGAAAGGAACGTTGAACAAGACCTAAACCCCAAACAACAAGATAGGCAATAAATAAATCTTAACTTTGCAACAACTTAAACATAGCCGTACACATAAATTGTTTGTTCTTAAGATTCTATGATATATATTAAGCCTCGGATATATATGGACAATGCCACACTTGTTTTGCAATTTGACCATGTCAAACTCACTCTTTGAAGTGTTAATATTATTGAGCTTCTATTTGGAACGAAACAGCCCCATAATTTTACTATGTGAGTGATATTAGAATAAAACAGATCTTGAATGCAAAGAAATGCTTCTAACTTTTAAGATAATCCCTGCCTTTAAGGCTAGGGCTTGATGCTGAATACAGGACCAGCATTTAAAGATGGCAAGTTCCAAAAATCACCTTTGTTGTCAAGACATGCACAGAGCCATAATGTTTTATATAATCCACATGGTAAAGCTGAAACATCTAATAAACACATAGCGAATCCTTGTCCCCTCTTATCCACTTCAAATGTAACAAATGCCTTTCCTGTCTGTTGAGTGTTTTCAAAATTTGGGCCTCTGAATTGACATTTATCTAGCTCAAAATTAGCAAGTTTTGTTCCAGATCGTATCAACCTCATCTTAACAAACAACTCCTCAGTCAGGTTTAATATTTTCTCCGTTTCCTCCCCACTCCAACCTAGCCTCCAACCAGCATCATATTCTTCTGCAGTTCCTCCATGTGAATCAACTGATGGTTGAGCTAATAAGATACAACAGATCCTCCTCACTTTACGGGAGCTAGTGGGTAGAATGTTTTTGACCTGTATACAAAGGCTTAAGGGCAGTTGGAAGCCCTGTTGAATTGATATTCCATTCAGCTGGTTCTTCTTGTCCATGTTTGCAGCAAAAAGCTCCACACCAATGCGAACCCTGAAAGGCATTGAAACAAACAACTTCAGCAAAGTAGAATCATTTAGACGCCACCAATCATATCTATTCTTTTATTAGATTACAACACGGCAATATTGTAAGCAGATACAGAATAATATATAACATATCTGGAAAAGCACCAGAAAACATAAATTTGCAGAGTTCAGTTACTGTAAAATACGATGGTAAAGAATGCACTTGCCTAGATAACTTCAACAAAGAACATGAAAGAACAAATGCAAGTCTTCATTTCAGTACAACAGATATAGCTATTATGATTCCAACATTAATTTCCATTTAGTTCTTAACTAACAATAGCTTATCTGACAAGGTTGACAGTAAAAATCTAAGTAAATTTGGCATGTAGTAGGATGTTCCTATAAAGTTTATGATTGCAAATAACTCCATAGCCATTTATGCTTTTATGGTTGCTCAAAGTGCTAATTTGATGTTTTCAATAATACTTGATGTAACAGTAATACTCAACGACCCTTTTGCCGTGTTGAGAATCGAGATTGATAAATGTATCAAAGTTCCCTTCACTCTTAATGTGATTTCGTGAGGAGCTATATGCTAGCAATGCACAAACTTGAGTTTGACTGTTTTTTCATGCAATTGACAGTAATGTAAACTGTTGACACCTCTGATATGACTGAGAATAACTGCTTCAACCTAAATGCTCACACAGATGGCCAGTGTGATTAAAATGAAAAGACAAAACATGTCCAATCTTACTTGACAAAATATAATGATGTATGGATTGTAACTTGACAACATGCCCAATTGTGAATTTTTACCTTATTTCTAATCATTTAAAAATATAAATAAATAAAACCTTGTAAATAAATCCCTCAAAAACTTCCAGGCACTTTCCCTCATTTTAAAGATTGTACCCAATGCAATATGGGCAGTGTAGGCTGAATGCACCTGCCTAATGCAAATTAAACGAGACCTGCGCAGCATTGAAAATATGTAGCTGCAGTCGATATTTTTGTCAACAAATTCAAAGGAAAAATTACTATCATGATACTGTTCATGTCGGCCCCAGTTTGACAGGTTGGCCACACCTCATGGAGGGTTTGACCCTTGTTCAAAACCCACTTGTTTGAACATGTATATATTGACAAGTGATCCTCCTCATTTGGCATCCAACACAACAACAATTTGGACCTGTTCTAAGTGTCATCCATTCACACATGCAAAGAAGGAGAGAGAGAAGTTGACCAGCAAAGTTTGACCAAGACTTTTCTCTGTTTGACCAGCATTGACCTTGATCTTGTGGAGTTGCTGTTGACTGAATCTCTAACTAGATAGAAGGCCGAATATTCTAGGAATATTTGACTGGACATTTGTTAGTTTTTGTAGCATCGGATGTGTTCTTGAAATTTTGTGGAGGCTAGAATACATGAGATCTCCAAAACCCAGAAATCGTTTCTGGAAATTCTGCCCAGAAATGACTTAATCAAATTATTAACCAGTTTTTAAATATTTCCCAAGTCTAAACTTAGGGAATATGGTTAATTAATCAGTATTAATTAAGTCAAGGCATGAATGATCTAGAAACTTACATAAATAGACTTCAAGATGATCTTGACCATCAATTAAGATTTAACCTTGGCCGTTGGAGTCCCAACAGAGGATTGTAAGAAGAAGTCGATGGGCACTTGGAGAAGACACTTGAGCAGCTCGACTTCTGAGCAGATCGATTTCCAGAGTAGCAACAGACAGATGTCGGAGAGAGAGCCTGAGATTGAAGCAGTGAGAGAGGAGCAGAGACAGTGAATCCAAAACAAGGATTCCAGATCCGGTGAGTGCATTTGCAAAGAGGCAGAAGAGCCACAGAGAGGCTGACACTGGGGCAGCGCATTAGCCTCTAGAGGTAAAGTCGATTTGCTGAGGGAGATTGATGTTTTCAGTTCCAGAGGCCGGGAAGGAGTCCCAAAGTGCTGGAGAAGCATCCTTCCAGTTAGCAGAAGGAAAAACGACTTCATCAGAGTCCAGTTCGAGGCTAGACGTCTAGCCAGCTACACAAAGCAGTTCAAAGGATTGAAATTCTAAAGGTAAGTTGTGTCAGGAGATCGCCTGTGGGGTGAGTAAAATTCCTCACTAGATTTTTGCCAGTATTTCTCTGTAGGATTGCCAGTTTCAACATCCAGTTGTACTCAGGTTATTTCGTTGTTGCATAATAACAAAACCCTCAATTGTTGCTCCAGTTTTCCCAAGTTGGGTTTTTCTGGGGACTTTTGTCCAAAAATAACTATGTTATTTTATGTGTGTGCTAGCATTTCTTCCAGCGTTTATTCTTCTGCAATTGTATTTGTGTAAGTTGCAAACTGATTTATTAAGTATTTGTTGTAGTAAACAGTAAATAAATTGTTAAATTAAATTAATAATTAGGAGAATAATTTCTAGTCGCTGCAATAGGATTCCAACTTGGAATTTTCACATGGCATTAGAGCGTAGTTGATCAACCGGATAGCTCAGAGGCAGAGAGAGAAGGAATTTTGCTGCTCATTGTTGGTAGTAGGCCGAAATTCCTAGGGGTAGCACAGTCACTTTGCCAAGAGGTCGCGTTACTTGAGGAGATTCGATTTTTCTAAGGGGCAAAAAAATTCGATCTCTCTAGATTGAGTGATTCCAGAGGCAGAGGGAGCAACTCACTATTTTCGCGGAGTAGATCTCTAGCTGGGCGCAGTGGTTTTGCAGCAGTTTGCTAGAAAAGAGCTAGCATCGAGTGGAAGGAAGAAGGGCACACATTGGGGCAAATGTCTGTCTCCCACTGAGAGATACTACTGCAGAGGGCATTCTCTGTTGGGTGAGCCATTTCTGGCACCCAAATTGTACTCTAAAACTGCTTAATAATAAAACCCTCAGATAGTTGCAACAGTTTTCCCGCATTGGTTTTTTCCGGGGACATTGGTCCAAAAATAACGGTGTCACTTGTGTGCTTGTTTTTCCTTTAGTTGATGATCTGTATGTGTTGAGACTGTACTTGTATTTATTTTCAGTATTTACATGGTAAATAACTTGTTAATTAAAAGAACAAGCAGGAAGAAATAAATCAGAAAGTATAGGAAGGATTTCTAACAGTTAGGCTTAGAAATTCCAACACAAACCCCTTTCTGAGTTTTTGTGGTATTGGGAGGAGTTTGTAGCTATAGTTTCATAATTTTCTAGCAGTGCACAGGGCAGAATCCTCAGTTTCCGTGGGCAGCCAGCAGCAAAATTTTTGGGCAGTGCATATTTCCAGTTTGGAGCCATTTCAGCGCTTGGGTCAGCAAGATTCAACCTGAGTTTTGCATAGCTTGCTCAGAAAGCCTAGGTTCCATTCTTCCTACCCATTTCTATGTACTCAGATTCCCCATAATTCATAAAATGGCTTAGTTGTTTTGCCCTATTCTGTTGGCGTTTTGATTTATGTGCTTGGGTTTTTATTTTGCATTGTTGTTCCTAGTTCATAGTTCTGTTATTCACTGTTAATTTCCTAGTAGGAATATTACACTCCACCTAAAACAAGAGTAATGAAGTAGACTAGTGCACTGACCATCCCACCAACACTTGTGTGGTCTTTATTAATTGTGAAAATTTTCATTATGAGCCATGTTAACACAGAATTTAGTAGGCATAGTTCAAAGCCTCACTAAGCAACCGAGGTTTAATGGCAACAATGAGATTAGCCACCACAACCACCTCCTATCTCTTAAGGGTATTCACCTAAGGTAATTGAAAGTTTAAGGGACTTGTGAATAATATCACCCAGCAAGATCTTCAATAAAATAAGGGCTCTATTGAATTTTTGTAGCTATGGTCGGTCTTCATAGTATATGTAATCATAAATTCAAAAGACATCTTCATGTCATTTTTAAAAGAAAGAATTTGAATATTTAATTTTAAGTATTTTCGCATCAAGAAAGTCGAGTCGGCCCTCCTCATGATCAAGTTGGCCCAACCTTAATGTGGCGCCCATTTGGCCTCCCAAGAAAGCTATATATATGTCATTCGAATTCCTCTTAGCACTATTCGACCTCACAAGAAAAGAATATCTTCTGATCCAAGCAAAGGCATAAAAGGACAAAAAGGGTGAAGACAAATTCAGAATCTTCTCTCTCTATGTTTGACCTCACATGTGTCTTTCTCTCTCTGTTGACTTCACACGTGTGACGAATTCCTGGGCATATCTGGCAGCAGGTCTGTGTTTTTCTAGGTTTTGGAGGAGGCTGAAATCCATCCCTAACACAGCAGATCAGGCCCCGTGTTTTGGGCAGCATCTTGACTTGATAAGAAGACACTTTGACCAGGTTTGACCTGCGTTCTTTTGCTGGCCTGTTTGACTTTCTTTTGACTAGGAAAGATCAGTTGTATCTCTTGTTAAATTGAAGAATTTCTCTAAGGAAAAGGTTGTTGGCTTTTTTCCCCAAGTGGATTTTCCTAGGGTAAATCTTTTGTTGTCTATATGTATCATTGTTTCATTGTGATCTCTATTGTCCTACTGCTTTTATGGTTCAATTTCTGAAGTGCAATTGCTTAATGATAAATTGGAAGTGCTAAAATAATATCTAGATTCTACACCATTGGAAGTAATTATCAGTTTTCAGAAATTAGTGTTTGAAAATTGTATCTATTGCACTTGAAAAATCAACAAGCTCAAGGGTGTCAAAGGTCTAATAGTTATGGGGGAAACTGGAAAGTATCGGTAGGGCATTGATGGCCATGATAGTGATACAAGCAATCAAGCACACTTTTCACCAACTCCCATAGACTATAATAGGGCTGTTATAAGCTAGGGCAGATTAATAGTTGTACAGTGGCAGGGGTTTTCCAAAATCCTGAGAAACTTGTTGATCTCTCAAGCAGCAGAAGATAATATGTTTTTTGTATGCACTCAGAAATTCCAGACTTGATATCGAGAATATCAGTCAGTGGACAACTATTGTATATATTTTTTCTCATAAATATATACAGTTTTTTTCTTTGAAAAAAAAATAAAGAAAGAATATATATATATATATAATCCATCTCAATCATTTATTTCTCTTCCAGTGTTGCACGACTCTTATAAGATAAGTGAGTACCCGCGGGTCTTGACGGGTTCTATAGCAAGACGGGTCACTCGCATAGGACCCGTTGTCTCTACCCGTACTCGTCCGAACCCGCATAGAGCCCATCTGCTCATATTGAACCCATGAAGAACCACATGTGACCCGCATAAGACACATAGACCCACTCAAACTTTGTATTCTTTCAATTCTTTTATTTTTTTTGGAGATCATATTTTTTTAAAGTTTTTTTGTATTTTTCCGAGTCTTATACGGGTCATCGAGTCAATAGTAGACCAGTCTTATATGAGTACGAGTTGTGCAACATTGTTCTCTTCTTTAAACATGGTTAAAAGCAAAGTGAGGCATCAAGGTAGAATGCAAGCAAAGTTCAACACTTCTAACAGCAGTTTCTTTCCATTTCATTGGAAGTTCTATATTCATTTTTCAAACTTTGAGATGGACAAGGCATAGAAGAAGTATTACAAAATTTATTACTTGTTAGAGACAAATATTATAATTCATGATTGAAGCAGGGTCCATACCTTGTTTGAAAGTAGTATTTAGGCATCAGTGAAGGAAGGTGAAACCACTTCAGGATCACATTTCCCAAGAGCTTCAGTCCACTCTGCTGTATTCTGTATTGTTCAACATCATGTTTCATCATCTTTGCTTGCTTCTGCAGGTTCAGAACCCCAGATATCGCCAGTGTACACAGCTTTATTATCGCTCTCTCTTGATGTCCAGATCCAGACATACATGTCAATACCACCGAAAAGTTAGTTATATCTCCAATTTCACCAGAGAAGGACTCGAGCTCCTCCCAGATCTTACCATCAATTTTCCGTAATCGTTGACTTAGATCCTGAATAACTGCAGAACATAACTGAGTCTCAAAATCACTTGATTTCGGATTTGGTTTATGTTGACCATATGCTCGCTTTGGAAAATGAACTACAAACAGGGTGCAAAAAGACAGTAAGGAACAACAAAGTGCAACACCAGAGATGCTCAAGAAGCTTTTTGAATCAATATCCATAAAAGAAGTATTAAGAAGATCAAACTCCTTTGTCAATGTCCTGAATTCAAAACAAATATTACGCAACGAAGCTTTCAGTGACACAAATTTTTGCATCTTCCACTTCCAGCCATTATAAAGACTTCCTTCAATATTAGGATTCGATTCTTCTTGGTTCAATCCATTTTCAATCATATGTGAATGCCTATTCAACAATCCCAACAGTTCTGCAACATTTTTTATCACTTTGCCCCTGAGATTCAAAAACCACCTTTGAAATTCAAATGTTCTATCTAGGTTAACAGCAGCTGAAAGACTGTTTGTAGCAGCATAATTAAGATTAAGAGCCTCAGCCATAATTTCACCAAATCTAGCAAGGATATCAAAGATTCCAGAGTTGTACAACTTGTTGTTAGTGTTATTTGAATCTTGTTTTCTGTTGTCATAACTTACTTTGCACTCAGCTAAACTGTCTAGACCATGTGATTTAATCAACACAACATGTAATTTATTTTCAGCCTCAGCAGACAGTGCTACTGATTTTAACCAGAAATAGCTGGCCTCTGATTGCACATTATTGACAAGATGCTTAAATACACTGCTGGCTGCAACCCAAGCACCATGACAAGCAGCACCAATACCAATTTTGTAGGCTCCCCATAAATTCCTTTTCTTCATCATGTCATTGGCAACATCCAAAGTTAAATTTTCAGTTTGAGCCCAAAAGTGATCTTGAAATAGACAGAAATCTATCTCCATATTTGTGTCTGTGACATGTGTAGTAGCATCTGTATCATTAATCACTTTGCAACCATCTAACAGTCCAAATCGATAAGCATGACATGACTTCAATAAAGCTGGAATTAGATAGTATGGAAGGTAACTGGAAGAATCTAGCTGTACTACATATTTAGTCATTTGCCTCACTTTATGATACACTCTGCTATCAAGATCTCCCTCCACGTCAATCTTATCCAGACACACCCACAAACAATGACACAGAGACACCATGAGCCTGGAGACATAACAACCCTGCTTATTCAACTCACGAAGATCAAGCCGACTTTCAATGCGTGGAGGCATTTCAGTATCGATGCCTGTACCCAATTGCAAGTCCTCTACAGTATTTTGTGTGGCTTTAGACACATGAAGGCTTTCTCTTTTCAACACAACTTCAAGCATACCTTTGATACAGTCTATCACTGTCAAACGTACAGAACAACAATCTTCTATCAAATTCAAAATGAGACCGAATAAGGAGTAGCTTAATTCTGTTGAAGTGTCCAACCTTGTACTGAATACTAGAGAAGAGTGTTTTGTCCCTTCCACACCGAAGGCTCTTTCTATTGGGCACTTGGATGCTAAAGCTAATTGATCAAAAATCAAAAAAGTTGCTCGTACTGGAAGGTCCATCTGACAATATTCTTTTCTAGCTGCATTTGTATTCCTACATGAATCCTCTGGAAGCACATCTGCTGCTGACTGATGTCTAGGTATCTCATTCCACACCCCTTTTCGCAGTCTCTCAATGTTGCATGATAGATCCACTAATAGCGAAAGTGCTGCATGTCTTTTTGACCAATCTGGGTGCAGACAACTTATTTCTGTGAGGGAAACCAATTCCAGTAGCTGACAAGCATCCACATAAATCACATAATGACTGCAAAGCTGCAAAGCATATACACAACTGCTCATTATGATTACAAAGCATATAAATTTATGTGTAAGACAAGAAAGATTGTTGGAATGACTATGGCATGTTTAGAACAGCAAAAATTTCCACCTTGCTTAGAATTCGTAAAGCATGACAGTGCAGACTTGTTGGCAAACTAATATCTTTCAGTATAGTGAGCAAGGTCGTAAACAATTTTCCTTGAAAAGGCATACATCTACTTGCTTTAGCAGAGAGTTTGTTGAGACATTTCAATGACATTGCACGCACAATGTATCGGGGGTCAGAGCTTAGATACGAGGACAGCACATCCACCTGTGTAGACCAAATGAGGTTTGTGTTAATAAGCATATGAACCCAATGCTCAATTAGTCAGAGACTCTGCATAAAAGAATAAAGAATATAAACCTCTAAAATTACAACTCCTAATTTCTGGAAACTGACATACAACAATGACAAACTAAACCAAAGCAATATGTATAAATCATTTGTCAGAGAGGCCTGATAAGATGCCTCTTGCCAAAGGGGTAACATATGATAAAATATTTTATCAATGTCCACAAATGACCAAGGAATAGGTTAATGGGACTAGAAAGAATTATAGTGACAACCAAATGCCTTTTATCTGTAACAGGTTTCACTTTGAGATGTCAAGGAAACATGTGTCTTATCTGTGAGCACAGTGGCTACATGAGCATTAACAAATTTCGGCAAAGCATTTCTCACCTGTGATTAATATTTAGCTTGGAACTGGTGAATTCAATGCCAATAAAAGTTGTGTGATGCCTACTTGTAGCTGTGTCGTAACTATGCAAGGGTGAAGTATCCATCAACCTTTAACAGTATTTAAATTTTTTGGTATAGCTTTTCACATGCCATGCATTCTTGTACATTTTTTATTTGACTTGGACTTCAAATACAAAAGAATAATGCTTTGTATGAATATAATGAGAAGCAGCATTCTCAGAGGACTAGCTTAGCATTATTCTTTTATATTTGAAGTACAAGTCAAATAAAAAAGGTACAAGGCTGCATGGCATTTGAAATTCAATACCAAAAAACTTAGATACTGTTAAAGGTCAATATATACTTCATCCTTGTATAGATGCGACACAGCTACAAGAAGGCATTATATATATATCAGAAAGATATAAATGTCCAAGTATAGTCCTATTGCACAGTAATAATCGCAAATGCAGTCAGAGATGCTAAAATTGGAAGTCTCATATGTAGTTCATTTTGAGCATTCACCATTTACTAAGTAAATTAGTAGATCTGTCGGTCTAATTACATAACTTCAATTCAATGATATTTTGATCTTCCAGTTGATTCAGAAAAAGGATTTTAGTTCCTTCCATTAAGTTCATTAAAGCATATGTATGCTGAGTCCCAGACACTCTATCAGAGAACCAGGCACCCCATATTAGAGAAAGCAAACTGAACTTGAAGCAACAATACCAATGAAAACCCTAATTGGGTTATTTGATTCACCATTAAATGTGAGTTAATCTTCAACCAAGCTATATTTTATATTATCCATTCGAGTCAAACTTGGGCTATTTAGTTGATCCATAGAGTTTGTGAATCAATATTCAACCATGTTATCTATCGTTGGAAATTTGATTTGAAAGAACTTAAAGATAGGGCAGAAGATAATGCCTTTTAACTTCAAGTGAAAATGGAAATATTAATACACCAATGGTATTTTATTGAGTGAAATTGTGCAATGATGAAAAATGCTACAATTACAACCACAATTGTTCACAACCTTCCAAAGAAAATTCTAATATCCTTGCATGCAACAACAAATTTAACAAACAAGGGAGCCTAAAAAAGCCTACCTGGTCTGGCAATGTTACTACTGATCCAAATGCAAGTTTTGAGAGTGATAACAGTGTAGATGTCACAATCTCATCAGTCGGTAGTTTCAACATCAAACCTTTGCCAGCCTGCATCAAAAAGGATAATATGATGTTGTACCTTAAGCCATGTCTTCACAACATGCCAATCAAAATAGAAAAACATTTATACCAACTAATAACAAGTAAATATAAAAAACGGCAATTTATTGCAGACGACTTGAAGAGTGCAAGCCAATAAAGAGTACTTAAGTAACGACACAAAGTGGCTAACTAATTAATTAGCACAGCCAACATTAGCAATGATAGATAAATAGCTGAAATATGTAAGTAACATCCGATGTGTTAACAGGTTAAATTGGACCCAACATTTAATCTTTGATGTTAACCCCAAAAACCAAAACTGAACTGGAATCAGTAAAAAGGCCAGAAAAACAACAGTTGACCAATTGGAAAATGGAACAACACTACCAAAATCGGGGTTTTCCAAGTAGTACATGTTGTCGCCGAGATTGTACAAGCACCGTGACAACTGCTCAGGGTGGCGGTTGTCACTCTGATCCCCGCCCACTCCGTTTTGGTTGTCCCACAACAACTAGGTATGGAAGGTAGTCCCTATGGAATGAGATGAAGAAAAACAAGTTGGGAACCAACTTGCTTGGGAGACACAGATAAGTGGCCTAGCTACTTGGTAAAATTTTAGCAAGATTAATGATTAGGTTAGATTATATTTTTATTAGTGCCTTATGGAGTCACAATTTGTGCTTATTATAAATTGAAACCAAGTAACCAGATGGACACCCGCTGCTTAATATGGTAGACTATCCTATATGACATGCAATTCCTAAGAGCTAGGTGTGTTGCAAGGATGTTGGTTATTTTTTAGATTAAATTCCTAATCTAAATAGAATCTTTCTATTATGAACATAAATTATGTAAAAATAAATAAAAATAGATAATAAATAAGAATCATAATAATATAAATATAATAATAAATAATAAGTAACTTAATTAATGGTTAGTTAGTTAAAAATGAAAAGGCATGTCTTAGAGACATGCTTATTCGTAAAAAGGTACTTACCTGACTATATATATAGGACCCTCATTTTCATTTGTACTCATCCTACATCAATTCTTTATATAATATACAATTTACACTTACTATCCTATGATGGATGTATTTGTCTATGAAGTACTTTAATATTTCCGCTGCGTATACAACTAGTGGTCGTTACATTTTCCCTTAACTGTTTTGAGAAATAGTCTTCAGAGTAGGTTGTGAAATGGAAGTCAACAGGAAGTAGGACTGGCCCAATTAACGATACCTCCCACTGTGTTCCACCTAACCAGTGTCTCTAGCACTATAGAGATTGTGGCTCTGACGTCTGCAAGGTCACTGTATTAACCACTAAGAAGAGTAGAATCCATCAAGCTAATTGGAAAAGGGTGCTCTAGATCTCTATTAACCTAGCTTACGCTAGGAGGTAAATTTTAATGCAAGCTAAAACTAGGATGCTTGTGCAAAGATTATGAATGATACTTTTAGGTGAGATTATTTAAATGTTCTTTTAAGTACTTAGTTGTATTTTACCCCAGTTATGATGTTAATTACTTCACAATGTTTAGAAAAGATAATCTCAACCAAAAGACAAGTGTTAGATTTCAATAGTGCCAACAAAAGATAAAGATATTCAAAAGATGTGATTGCTCAAAAATATAGATCCACAATAGATAAACAATAGAGCAACAATTAACCAATGATTCAGTATGATAAGTCAATGACCATTATCCATAAAAGACAATAAGTGTCCTTAGCCAATATTCTTCAACACAATGTTATTTAACAATTTTCAAGTTAAGAACACTTAGTTGCAATCTAGATTACCACCAATTGAATTAGAGAAAATCAAGGACAATTTATGTAACTTAAATCAGAGATTTGAAATGTGCTTAGAGAGTGAGCTTATTAGATGTGAATTTCAAACTTTATAGCATATAAACTCACAATGAAGACACAGTGTAAACTACTTCCACAATGTCAATGCTAGGAACAAGATATAGAATTATGAAAGCGCTTATATACTTTATGTTCCAATGACCCCTTTCATGAGCAAATAGTGACTTATTTAAAAGTGGTAAGAAATCTATGAGAGAAGTAAGTAGATATCAATTCCACAATGCATATGCTTGCCCAATGTCACAAAGAATAGCCCAACTACCAAGTAACCTCAGCTAACTCAAAAATTAGATGTATTAGCCCTTTCAAGATGTATTCTTTAGAGAGATTACAGATCTGATCTATTTATTACAGCAGTAAATAAACCACAGATCAGCAAGCTAATGATGTTAGAAACAATACCCAATATGCCCAAAAATAGGAAAATTTCACTGAAACTGAAAAAATCAATATTTTTAACCCTCTTTAAGTGGATGATTTAGAAATTGCAGATCTGATATTTTCAGTTATGCAGTAAATTCCAGCGATCAGAAAATTGGTTTGTTACCGCTCAAACTAGCAAGGGGCCTATTGTTGAAATTTTTAAGTATTACATGTTAGAAATTTTATCTGTATTCTCGCTTTATTTCACCTACTTGTTTAATTACTAACAAGCTATTTAACCATATAAACACTGAAATAAACACAATACAATCTCAACCATCTACAGATCAACAGCTGAAAGAAATAGACAAACACACAAGGGACACCGTTATTTTTGGACAATCGTCCCTGGAAAAAAGCAACTTGGGAAAACCGTGCAGTAGTTCTGAGGGTTTTATTATTAAGCAGCTTTTCTTGAGTACACTAGGTGCCAAACTGACTCACTCGACAGAGATAAATAATCTGGCAGTAATACCTCTCTTTGGAAGCAGATATTCTGAAAGTCTGCCCCTCGAAACCCTCTCCAGCACAATCTAAAGCACTGTGTCAGCCCTTTTGGCCTTTGCATCAGCCCGAAACCCTCTGCCTCAACCCTCAAAGAATCTGCGCAGCCTCTCTGGCCCTCTACGTCACTTTTGCAGCCTCTGCATGGGTGATGCAGGCCCTTCTAGCCTCTGCGCAGTCACTACTGGCCTTTGTGTGACTCCCTCTAGCTCTGTGTCTGCATCTCTGCTTCTGCGCTAGTCTTCGAGCAATATCTTTGCCTCTCTGCCTCGTACTCACTGCCCCTCGCTGCAACTCGAATCACTAATTCAATTTCTCTTAGCAAACCCCGCTCTAGAAAATCGAATGACTGATCACTATGGTGTATCTCCATCTGACTCTCAAGCCTCCTCTTATACTTTTTATGTTGAGTCTTCAATAACCGAGATTACATCTCTAATCAACAGCTAAGATTAGATTTGACTTGATCCATGTCATTTAAAACCTTCTAACCCAGTTTTATATTAATACCCATTAATATTTTATTTTCCTAAGTTTAGACTTAGGAACCCATTAAAAATATTTATTATTTTAATATCTCTTTAACCAGGTAGAATTTCCCCAAACCATTTCTAGATCTTGGAGATCTCATGTGCTTTAGCCTCTCCACCAACTTTCATGGCTAGAGCACATCCGATGCTAACTGAAATCAACACTCCCTCTTAGCGAGGAATGTGCTCTATAATACTCCACAACTTAGCATCACCCTGATCATCCGGCAACGGTACCTGTGTTGATGCTAGACCTTCCTACCCAACATCCTCTGCATTGTTGCATCCTATATTGCTGCCCATGGCCCTACCACTGCCACTGCTACATCTGTACAACAACTCCCTCTGCACCCGCGCTGTTGCTGGCCCTTTCTCCCAACACTGCATCTGTACTGCAGTTCTCTCTCATCATGTTGCATCATGCTACTACTACTGCACTGCAACTCTATCACTGAGAAGTAAGTAACTGATCCACCCAACTACTGACTTCCTTGTCAGGCTAGATGTTGAAGTTTCTTGTTGACATCTCAACGGCGAAGATTAAGTCCCTAATCAACGGCTAAGATTAGATCTGGCTTGATCCATGTCTTTTGGACCACTCTAACACAAATTCATATTAATACACATTAATATTTTATTTTCCCTAAGTTTAGACTTAGGGACTCCATTAAAAAAATTAATTATTTTAATATCTCCTGATATGTTTAGAATCTGCCCAAACCCCTTCTGGGTATTGGAGATCCCATGTGCCCCAACCTCTCCACCAAATTTCGTGGCTAGAGCACATCCAATGCTACCCCAAATCAACACTCCCTCTTAGCAAGGACTGTGCTCTAGCGATACTCCTCACTGAGTATCACTCTAATCATCCGGCGTCGGTACCTGTGCTGATGCTAGGCCTTCATGCCCAACATCCTCTACATTGTTGCCTCCTGTATTGCTGCACATCATTCTGCCACTGCCACTGCTGCATCTGTACGACAACTCCCTCTACATCCGTGTTGTTGTTGGTCCTTTCTCCCAGCACTGCATCCACACTGCACCTCCTCTCATCATGTTGCATCGTGCTACCCACTGCTTCACTGCAACTCAGTTATTGAGAAGTAAGTAACTAATCCTCCAATTGACCTCCCATGATGTTGAAGCTCCCTCTGCCGCTGACAAGTGCTCCCTCTCTGACCTCTGCGCTGCTACAACAACTCCCTGTATCTCGCACCGTTGCACACCCCTTTGTGCCTTCCTGCACTGGTGCAACACTTCTATGCCTCTCACACTGTTGCAGCCTACTAGCTCTGTACTGTCACGAGACTCTTGCACTGTACCTCTCTCTGCCGCTCCATCCACATCCGGCTCTACCCACTCAGCCAGTTCTACTACTCCTCGTCGAGGCTCCCACAAAAAGGTCTAATCTAAGAGGTTGGGTACCTCAAGGATCCTGCCCTAAGATGTTGAAAAATATCAGTTGTCATAAATAAGATGACCCATGTGGAGTTTGGCCCTAGTTTCCACTTTTAACACTCCCTCTCAACTAGGGAGAACTCCATCTGCTAATCCATCTGCCAATCTATACTATCTTTGCCATCAATGCACTGCTCTGCTCTGCTGAACTATGAAGAAGAAGAAGTGATCGAGAATGTATCATACCATTCTCTACTGACCCAAAGTCAGTTCTAATCAAAGGAGAGTGTGTCATACTACTCTTACTGACCCGAAGTCAGTTCCAATTGATCCTAGATCAATATCGGTCATCCTAGCATAGGGAGGACGGTAGTACACGATGGATCCATCAGTAGTACTATGGTCCCTATTATCATTTTCCTACTCATTGGCCAGATGAGAGGTACTTCCCATGAGTCCCAAACTGCATAGGAAGGATGTCTTAGCATGAGAAGGACCACTCATCCTGCCTACATGTCACCAAGGGGTATCGCAGGGAAGGTTGAACCACTCATCCTATACACAGCAAACCACTAGGGGAAGGTTGAACCACTCACCCAATGGTTGCTCATCACTCCAAGAAGTACCCCAAGCCCCCCGGAGCTCCCAGATCTCAATGTCCATCTTCATACAAGACCGTCATAAGAGGGTCTCTCCACGACTCCAAGTCGTTCTTGGAAGGTCAAGAACTTGACCTTCCCTAGGGGCTTTGTCAGAATATCAGCGACCTACTCATCAGTCCCAATGTGATGGAGCCTTATTGCTCCTCGTTGTACCATATCCCAGATAAAGTGGATCTTCTTTTAACATATTCCGAAATTCTGATAATTTCTTTTGATGTACATCTTCTTTTAACATATTCCAATAAATCATCCAGCAATTATACTTTAGAAATTCAACCATAAAGAACAGTGTTACAATAAAGACCACAACACACAGAAGAAGACAAGATTTACCCTGGGAAAACCCACAAAGGGGAAAAACCCAGCAACCTTTTTCAATAGAGAATTTCTTCTTGTTTAATGAGAGACACACCAATCATAGTTACAAATTCAACACACACATCATGATGCTCAGTATTGAACTCAAGTAAACATGTAACCATCTCCCTCAACATCCTGAATGCTCCATGGTGCAAGTGGGACATCCTTTTGTGCCATATCTCGCACAACTCTCTATTGTTGGTCTGCGCCACTAAGGCTCTAGTAGGTTGAAACATAAACTTGTAGGGTCTCCCACTGCGGACCCCAATCACTCTAGCAGACTCGATATTGGATCCCTTGGATATATGAGCAACTATCCTCCTCGGAACACCACTTCATATCCCGTGTCCTCAACACTGGAGACTGAAATCAAGTTCTTCTTCAGCCTTGGAACATAAAGAACATCTGTCACTTTCAAAGGAAGTGATGACTCCCTCTGAAAGGATATTGTCCCCTCTCCTGCTGTTCTAACCTTGGAGTTATTTCCAAGCACAACCTCCAAGTCAATATCATCCTCTGTGAGACTCATGGAGTGCTCTCTCACTCCAGTCATATGCTGGGAAGCTCCATTGTCTACAAACCACACACCGGAAGATGTGACACTAGTGGCAAGGCTCACCACTAAGGCAAACTCCGTGTCAAATCTAGAGGCAAACTCATCCACCTCTGTCGAAGCTACTACACCCTTCTTCTTTTCTTCTTGTTGGGAAACTAAATAGCATAGTGACCCAACTTCCTACAAGCAAAGCATTTCACTTTGCTCGTGTCCTTCTCCTTGACCTTTTGCTTCCCCTTCTGCTGCTTGGCTCCACTAGAAGACCCCTTCTTGGCTTTCTACTTGTCGTTATACAAGGGAAACATTCTCGTCCTCAGCTACCCCACCACCATGGCTGCCACTCTTGGCACTCCTCTTGGTTTCCTCCTGGATGAAATCATCCCACATCCTCCTCCAGCCTTGAAAATGCTCTCTGGCCACAATGCCATATATGAACCCATCCCACTACTTGGTGAAACCATCTAGTGCTATCCAACAATTGGTCCTCAAGGATAGCCTCTCCCACTGCAACCAACTGATCTCTCACCTATGTGATCTTGGTGATGTATGAGGTCACATTGTCAGTTTTGGTCATCTTGGTGTTTCTTAGCTTCTGCCTCAACACCATATTCCTATTCTCATTAGAGCTTTGGTGTAGTGTAACAAGGGAATCCTACATCCAGTAGGCAAACTTCATCCCTGTCACATGAGGGAATAGGTGGTCTTTGATGTCATCAAGAATAATTCTCCTTGCTTTCACATTCTTCTTGTTGAATTCCACCAACTGAGTTGGGTCAGCTGGAGGTTGCACAGGGCTCTCCACTATATCCCACACTTCAACTTCCTCAAGCAGTAGCATCGTCCTCTCCTTCCAGTGGCCAAAATTATCAGTCCCACTCAATATATCCTCCACCCTCAAACTAGTTGCCATGACCCTCACAACCAACACTAAATCTCAAATCTGTTACTTCGCAAGCTGCCTCCCTCTCAACCACTGAATACTGGGTATCTGAAGGTAGCTTTTGTCTAGTTGTTCACAATTTTAGTAGAATTTTTGCTTGTTGGTTTATCATATTAGCTGAAGAAATTCTTATATTTGAAGATTTGCAAGCTCTGATACCATGTAGAAAATTGTTGACCTGTAGCCCTCCCAATTTCAAGTGTTTTGCATATAGTTTAATGCCCTCAGACCCAACCTTATAGCTGATATAAAACTTATAATGCTAATTAATTTGAAACATTCAGGACTACTCTACACTTTTCATTTTAATTTGAAAATAACGACAAGCACACAGAATTTAATACAACTTTTACACAATGATTTTTGGTCAACAATGACCTTGGAAAAATCCACAAGCGGAAAACCTGTCTTAAGGAAGATTTAGTATTAGCTTCTAAGGATATTATTAACAGAGATAATAACAACAAAAATGTACTTATCTCTCCCTTCTGAAGAGTGTCACCGTAAGCCCACTTTCAGATTGAATTTTGAACCACAGATAGTGCTTCTTGTTAAGACTTCTGGCTGCTTTTCTTCAACTACACGGACCAGAGATGTGTCGCACTTTACATCCAGGAGACTCTTAGACACCGAGAGCGGATCCTTCAGCTTCCCGGCCGACCCAACACTACTCGTCAGATCACCTCTTTCTTCAGTACACTTCCCTCAGCCCGAGGAGTTAAGAGATCAACCAGTGATGATACCGACCAGGCGAGCTCACATACATCAGCAAACCCTCGTTCAGTTAAGAGGAGAAGCCCATTACATACCAGGACCCAGCAGCAGAACCGCACCAGTCATCTTCCCGCGAGGCAGTCCAGGACCTTTAGATCACGGAGACAGCACAAGGGGAGACAACCGGCGACCACTATTTCAAACCAGCAAACCTTACTGAACTACCCACAGTTCTCCTCTCTCGGCCTCGGATGTTAGGAGAATCAGACTCCCACATTCACGCCCCCAGGATCTTCTTCACTGGCGATCCTGCGATGCAGTCTAGAGATCAATCGGCGAGACCGGGATAGGAGCTCCATACGCTCTCCCCGACCCGCCCCGTTTTTATTTTATTTTCTATCTTTCTTTCAGTATTTGTCTTTATAAGGAAACCATTTGGTTATCCTACTGGGCACGTCCCCCTTTTTGTAACCGACAGTCCCTTTGACCTACTTTGTGGTCATTCGTTGGACATTAATAAAATTATCTTATCTTATCTTATCTTATCTCACAGGAAATCCGGGCCTTAAGACAGACTTTGAATGCCTAGAGACTCGAGTCAGTCAACCTGCTATTTTATCCTTGATTTGTGTGCAGACTCTCTTTGCGACTATCCCAAAAAAAGCGTCGACCATTATAGGAGTGACATCAAAAATTGTGTAGATTGCCTCCAGAAATGTATGCAGCCTGTAGCTTTTCTCTTCCAGGAAAATCCTTCAACCAGACTTCAATTTCTACCTTAAACTGTGTGCAAAAATGCTCTGGCTACCTCCTGGATTTCATGCTCCCTCTTTGGGCTTCAACTCAGTCTCCTAGGAACTCGACCCTGTTGTAGCTTCTCTTTGTTTTATTTGTTGTAAGCTCTTCTCCTTCAGCTTTATTCCTCCTCTTCTCCTTGCTCCCTCGCTTCTCCAAATGCTCATGTGAAGAATGAATGAGCTTCTCTTACCTTTTCTCCCTTTTTGTTTCTCAATAGATAGGAGAAGCCTAACCCTATTTATGAAGGGTTGAGAATAGATCTCAGCCCATGAGATCATTTCCTCACTTGACCCCCTCTATCATATGGTCCCCCTCATTTAATGAAGTCCTAGTCACTTTAATATGTTTTGTACCTTGTACCCCTTTCTCCTAATAAAGTCAACTTAAAAATATAAAGTGACTTTGCCTCTAAGAATGCGTGCAGCCTATAGCTTTTCTGTCAGGAAAATCCTTCAACCAGACCTCAATTTCTACCTCAAACTATGTGCAAAAATGCCCTAGCTGCCTCCTTCATTTTCATGCTCCCTCCTTGGACTTAAACTCGGCATCCTAGGAGCTCAGGCCTGCTATAGCTTCTCTTTGTTTTCTCTATTATAAACTCTTCTCCTTCAGTTGTATTCCTCCTCTTCTCCTTGCTCCCTCTCTTCTCCAAATGCTCATGTGATGAATGAATGAGCTTCACTTACCTTTTCTCCCTTTTTGTTTCTCATTAGATAGGAGGAACCTAGCCCTATTGATCAAGGGCTGAGATTAGATCTTTGCCCATCAAATCAATGGTAGAGATCATTTCCCTCACTTCACCCCCTCTCTCATATGATCCCCCTCATTTAATGAACTCCTAGTCACTTTAATATGTTTTGTACCTTGTACCCTTTTTCTCTTAATAAAGTCAACTTAAAAATATAAAGTGACTTTAATATTATAAGGTACTTTAGTACTTTTCCTCATAAAGTAACATTTATATAAAATACCTAGTACATGTACCACATAAAGTGATTTTTCACCATGACTTTAATATAACGTATAAAGTCACATGCCAAAAAGGTAATTAAAGTGTCTTCTTAGGGCAAAAGGCTAATGCACTAGGAAACACCCCCTTGATACCCTTATTATTTTTTATAGTGACCACTGACAACCCTAGTTTATTGTGCATTCTCCTTATCTGGTGAAGGCTTTGAAGTTTACACCAGGGTGCAAGAATTTGCAGCAAAATGTCCTTTGAACTGGTTACCTTATCTCACCTGGAGCCTTTCTTTATTGACATTATCCTTGGGTGTTTTTTTTAGTGGAACCCTTGGAGGGTACTTAACGTGGCAGTTATTGGGTTATCTAATCTCCGGGAGCCATTGGGGAAGCCTCCTTTGTGGGGATTGTATCCATCCACAGAATAGCAAAGTTACTAAGGTGATAGTGGTTGTTGATCCCATTGTTTCCCTTAAACTAGAGTTCTTAGTGGGGCTTCGCAGTAAGGTGCTAGATTTTGCAATAACAATGACCATTATAATATATAAAGTTTATAAACTCTATCAAGTTTGTCATAAATATCAAGGCCAAGGTTTTTCAGGCAGAAAAAGTGTCTACTATTCTTCCATGCCTTAAACAAGCTCATTGGGAAAGATGTCATTCTTTATCAATAAGAACCATGTATCTTTAAATTGGAGATAGATGTGGAGCATTTTAAAAGCCATATCATGGGCAGCATAGAACAATTTACTTGGTGTATAATGTAATAGGTAGAATGTAATGTAACTTTTCTAAACTGTAGAAATGATCTGTTTTTCTTGTAACAAACAAATTTTTCCAACAGTCTCTAGTTAGTTCAAAAGCTCGATATTAGCACGTAAACCTCCTTTTCATGAATCTGCCAAAGAATATTTGATAACCAAGAATTCAAGTGCCTAGGCATTTTGGAAATAACTGGAGGAATGGAAAAGGAAAAACCTCTTGGGCTGCACGTGCAAGTGTAGTTGAGTGGTCCATCTTTGCAAATAGGTGTACAGCTCCAACCTTTATTTCTGGTACAGTTTTCATAGCATTCGCCACTCTAATTGCTTTCTCCAAAACAATTGATGAAAAGTCTTTTGAAAACTTGCAAAGACAGCCTGCAGCGAATAGTGCTGCATTTACCTGCAATGTTGCTTATAAGACCACAGATAAAAACAGAAAAAATATGCATTGCATATTCACACAGTGCTATTGTAACATCTGCACTTAAACATAAAAAGATTTCAGGTACTTAGAATCAAACATATACAAGCATCCCCTCAGTCAATGGGCTATGAAATAAAGCAAAACCTGCAGAAATGCATTTATGATGCACTAACAAGCCAACTCCCTTATCCTATTATAGCACTAAAGAGCATATGTCCTTTCTTGGCATGACTCTACAAAACTTGGTCTTGGCATGTCCTTTTTAGTTTTGCAATTTAAAATAATCATAACACAAAAGAATTACTGTTGTAAAATACCAGAAAAGTAGGAACAATGCTTCTCACAAACTAATCCACAATGATAATTCTTCTGTAGATTGTATCTCTGAAAATTGTGCAGAGATAAGGATTCTAACACGTGATTGAATCCCCTTAGGTCCTTTTGATAGCCATGATTATGATCTGAAATTATTCACACCTTGTACTTGACAGGTTTGTTCTATGCAACAAGAAATTATTTTTTTTGGTAAATGGTGAACACTTGTGTGATAATTACTTCATTTGATTGCTCTCATTTTGTATGGAGGATTGTGTGATAATTCTTTCATTTGATTGTTCACATATGATTATGTATTCATATTGGAAATTCTTCCATCAGAAAGATTCAATGTTATAATTGCCATGCTGATATTCAATCTACTTCTTTCATTCTTCTTTTTTCATGCACAATGGACATGCCAATCACTTGAAAATCAAACTTGATTGTTATTGCATTTTAAATTTTGGAGCTGCTTTCAAACAATTTATTTGCAGATATAAAGAATCTGATTTTCAGATCTACACTGATTAATTGCAGATCTGAAAAGTTGTCTTGTTGACTTGAAGTAAAAGTTGCAGATATTTTGAAACTGATGCTTCAAGAGAATTAAGAAACAATATTGAAGAAGCAAAAAGAGCTTGAAGAAATCATATCCAACAAAAATGAAGAAAATTCACATTTGAAGGATCATAGTCAGAAACTACTAGCACAAATCAGAAAGTGTAAAACTAAGAAGCAGAAATTAGAACAAGAACAAGAAAATTCTTAGAAGAAACTCAACGAAAGTCTATCAGAGAAAGAAGAAGAATAATTGTGCTTAAAAACCTTTATCAAAAGTTATTAGAACAAATCATAGATTTAAAAAACGAGAAGCTTAAGCATCAAAATGAAGTTGAATCAGAAGTTGAATAACTTTCTCGTTTAAGAAATCATAATCAAAGTCTACTAAAATTAAGAAACTTAAAATTGATTAGAAATCGTTGAAAAACAAATTAAAAGAACTTATCACGAAAGAAGCATTGTTTTAAAAAACGGCCGTTTCGATACCGAAACGGCCGAGTTGATCCGAGCCGATACCCTCAGCAATGACTCGGCCTTTGAAACGGTACGTTTGGCCGAGTCATGGCTGACTTAGCCAACTCGGCCGTTTCCGTTATGACTCGGCCAAGTCACAAAAAGCCGGCCCAGAACACGTTAAACAGCGATTAATATTTTTTTAATGGATTTTTAAGGTGTTTTGTGATTGGTTTGGACTCCAAGGTGTTATATGAATTTGATAAATGTCAGTTGGGGTCCATTTCCCCCTCCCAAACCCTATTTAACACACAACTGCTCTCATTCTCTCACAGCAATCTTATGCATTTGAGTGAGTGTCTTCTTTGAGAGTTAGTGAGCAGTTCTTGAGCTTGTTTTTGGAGCAGCAGTGAGGAGTCTTGGAGGAGCATTGTAGCTGGAGTGAGAAGCTTCTTGGCAGCCATTTGGAGCAGCATTGAGGAGCTGATTCTTGGAGCAAGCTTGAGGAGGCAGTTTGTGCCTGGAGGTATTTTTTTTCACCTCTATAAATTTGTTTTTGCTTAGTGAATTTTAGGTGCATATCTAGAAAGCTTAGAGAGTGTTTTTTGTCAAATAAATGAACATTAAATCAATGTTTTTTTTTTTTTTTTTTTCATTTTCAGATTGTTTGCTTTCATTTCCTAGTCAAAAAATGGCACCTAGAGTAAGAGATCCTACTTGGGCATATGTTGAAATGGTTGATAGTCAAATGCAATGCAAATTTTGCCATAGGAAAATTAAGGAAAGTCCTGGGGGCATTAATAGGTTGAACAACACTTGGCAGGGATTACAGGCCAAATTACCCCATGTACCTCACCAGAAATTGAGGAGATTAGGAAGCATTTGTTGGCCAGCTTTGAGAAATTTAAAGAAAATAAGGCTACGCAAAGAGACATACAGGCTGAAATTGGGAGGAAGAGGGAGATACAAAAAATGATAGCTACCAACCCCCATTATGATTTTGAGGGTTCTTCCTCTATCCCTCAAACTGATACATCCAACCCTTTCTGATATGTTCCTCCCTCTTTTGATTCTGTTCAAGATAAGGGAAAGGGTAGAATGAAAAAGGGTGATGTGACTATCAAAAGTTATTTCACTCCCTCCTCTCCATCAGATGCACATGGTCCTGAAGTTAGTAAAACTCAAATGCAGCCCACGTTAGATGACCATTGGAAGAAAGAATTGAGGGACACTGCTTGTGAGTACATAGCTAGATGGTGGTATGATGCTGATATCCCCTTTAATGCAGCTCGTTCACCATATTATGAGCCTATGTTTGATGCCATACATGCTGCTGGAAAAGGCTTCAAAGGCCCTACTATGCATGAGCTAAGGGGGTTTCGTTTGCAGAAAGAAATTCAATCCATTAATGAGTATTTGCAAGAGTTCAAGGACTCATGGGCAAGAACAGAGTGTACCATCATGTCAGATGGATGGACTGATCAAAGAAACCGTACCATCATAAACTTTCTTGTCTTCTGCCCACAAGGAACGATGTTTTTAAAATCAGTTGATGCATCTGATAAGGTAAAAGATGGCCACTTGTTGTTTTAGCTATTAGATCAGGTTGTTGAGGAGGTGGGGGTGGCTAATGTTGTTCAAATCATCACAGATAATGCCTCTAACTATGTTCTTGTTGGTAAACTGTTAGAGGAAAAACACATGACCGCCTTTTGGACCCCATGCGCTACACATTGCATAGACCTCATGCTTGAGGATATTGGAAAATTATATTGGGTCAAAAACACTATAGATCATGCCAAAAGCATAACAAAATTTATCTACAATCATACATTGATTTTGAGCCTCATGAGGAAACACACTGGGGGCAAGGATATTATTAGGCCTGCCA
>APFE031253286.1:18671-34425 GCA_000404065.3 Pinus taeda | reverse complement strand
AGTTTGTTAAATCGTTTATAATTTGAAAGTTAGATATAATTTGTAATTTTGTTGAGCTAACTCATTACACTCCTATGTCTTTTGCAGCACAATGGTGGGAGGCCTTTGGTGGCCATTGTCCTAAATTGCAAAGGTTTGCAATTCGTATTTTGAGTCAAACTTGTAGTGCATCTAGGTGTGAGCGCAATTGGTCTGTCTTTGAGAGGATTCACACAAACAAGAGAAACCATTTGGATCAAAAACGGTTAAATGATCTAATTTATGTCCAATACAACCTTCGGCTCAAACGAAGCCATTTGCTAAACAAAAGACCTGATTCAGATCCCATTGTGTTGGAAGACATTGATCCAACACCAGATTGGGTAGTGGAGAGTCGTCCAGCAGAGTTTGATCCTGATGAGGATCTTGATTTAGATTTAGATATCGATACATCAGTTGAACTTGAACATGTTGTTCAGTTGAATTCAGATCCCAATCCACCAGCCTCAGTCTCACAGCCAGCAAGGACTCCAGTTGTAGGTGCTTCCTCTTCTCAGCCACGATAGAAGCGCAGCCGCATATCTACTCTATCTCAGCTTGCATCTGCTGCAGTTGCACAGACTGCTACTGGTACCACTTCTACAGTTGCAGTTGGAGATGATGATGAGGAGGAGGAGCCATGGGGCCCCCTGTCTGACTCTAATGATGATGATCCAAAGATTGATCGACATGATCTTGGCTCCTCTGGCAGTAGCTACTAGCCAGTAGTACTAGTACTGGAGTCTGGTCACCGTCACAATTTACTTTTGTTGTAGAGGCCATTTCTAGCCTCCTTGGTTATGTGTTTTTTGTTTCGAGTCTTTGATCATGTATGACAGTTGACTATGTATTGCCATTGGGTACCATTTTGATATAATGGATTGGTTCATGAGCCTACTTTGATCATATGTTGTCTTCCATCTATATTATAATTCTGTGTGTTTGGAAACATGAATGAAAATCTTTAAAACTATGTTTAAAATCTTTAAAATTATGTTTTTTTATAAAAAAAAAAAATATTTGATGTATTTTTTACAACGACCGAGTCACTGAAATCTAGTCGGCCGAGTCATTACCGTTTCGGAGTCGGAGTCGGAGTCGATCCTCGGCCTAGTCGGAGTCTGAGTCAGAGTTTTAAAACTATGGAAAGAAGTATTGAATTCTTCAAACATAACAATCCAAGTCGAAGAAAAACGAACGAATATTGATCCTGTCAATATAACAACTCAAGAAGATGAAAAACCAGTTGAGGTAAAAACATACGCAAATGTTGCATTTCAGATGATAAAAATTCCAAGTGAAAATTCTATAACCAACTCAACAACATCAATCTGAAGTAAATTAGGAATTTTCCAAACACATGATAAGGGAAAATCAAATCACAAGAAGTCCTTATCGACATCTGAACCACAACAACAAACATCTCAATCAATCTGCCTATCTTTATCACTTAAAAAAGGAACAACAGACTTATGTTCCAAAGAATAATGATGTCAGCACAATCCAGTCTTATGATAACAATTTATCCTAGCTATCAAGTAATTGCAAATCTCCACAAAAGATTGATTTAGGATGATCAAATCCCTTCTCAGTTCGACAATATTGTTTACCACTCAGAGGATCTTATCATCTTGTATCATCGAAGATGCCAGCTCGAAGAACTTCGAAGGATACAAATGATTACAAGACAAAGAAACAAATGACACGTCTTATCAGAAATAAACTGAGGACACCGCTTTCTAAAGAGTTAGGCAATTTTATGAATATAATTTATATAAAAATAATATAAATAATAAATAATAAATAATAATCATAATAATGATTAACTACATATTGATTAGTATACTGAACAGGCATGCCTCTAAGGACATGACCGTTCACGAAAGGGCAATTGCCTAGATATATAAGTGGGCCCTCATTTGTAATCATAAACATCTCATATCTCTTGTATTCAAGCATTCTTATATAAATATATTACTCATCCCATGATGGACATTCTTATATTCCAGATATTCTAAATATTTTGTTGCATATTCTAAATATTCCTAACCAAAACTCTTATAAAGTGACCCTTTCACTACTTTTGTGGGGCATCTATTGAGAAAATATGTAGTAGTATATACTTCTTCAGCACAATCCATATCTGAACCACCCCAGTCTTCAATATACCCCTCGTCATATCAAGAATTGTGTGGTTTTTCCTTCCAACAATCAAATTCTCTTGGAGAGTGTATTTAGACAATTACTTCTAGATATCTTCCTTCTTACAAAAATCAACAAAATCATTTCAAAAGAGTTTAACTCCATTATCTGTTTGAAGGATCTTAAAAACTTTACCAAACATTTATTTACTAATCCATTAAAATAACTAAACCCAAAAAGCATTTGATTTCTTTCTAAGAAAACAAACTCACATTTTCCTAGAGAAATCATCAAGAAGACACAAAAAGCATCTTGCACCGGCCACAGAAAAGAATATCCAAAGGATGGCCTATTATATTGGAGGATGGCCTCAAGAGATGTGCAAGTTGGAAAGGAATGATGAGGTTAGCAGTATACCCTCATAAAGGTGGCCTAGGAAGATGTTCTACATAGATTTGAAGGAGATGACACAAGAACAAATTACCTTAGTCGATGATAGCCTAGGAAAATGTCCATACTTGAGGATGGCGTTCATGAGGATGTGAAGTCGGATTACGCCACTCAAGAATGACCTAGGAAGAGGTTGACTGCATTTATATGAGTACATCCTATCCCAATATAGGGAAGCCTAGGGAGGCATCCAACAATGAAAGAGGTGATTACAGTGATGTTACAATATCTAACATTAATAGAGAATGACCTTAAAGAACGTCCAACATAGATTTTGATACAATGATGAAATTAGAAATGTTATTTTTTCTTATCCAAGCAAACCAACAAATAGTTCCAACCAGATTTATGTCTACTAAATAGAAGCACTAGCTAGGGTATTAACAAAATAAATTCAACGGAAATCAAATTTACCAATCTCAATCACAAAAATGACACAAATTCTACACAATCATAGTACTACAATAAAATTTTGAACTTACTTGGGATCCCTTCTTGGGAAAATGGCCCAAGTGAGGAATTACATACAACATGGACTAATCCAACTAATCAAACCCTTCATGGTTGATGCAGATCTCTTTGTTTCCCCTTCCTCAAACCCAATACACTCATTGAGATGCCTCTCTCAATCTCCTATTATTGTACAGTGTGTGTTCTCCTTCTCCTTAACATTGCTTTTATAACTTTACATTCAACTAAATCCCTAACCCTAATCTTCAGAGTGATTGACAGCCAAGATTAGATCTTGCCTCACTCAAGATTAAGGGTTGGGCTTAAAATATATGCACTAAAGTAATTTACTTTACTTTTCCTAAGTTTACTTTAAATCAATAACTCAACATAATACTCATGTTCTTTTCCTAAGTCTAACTTAGGCTATGTCACAAAAACACCTTGCTCACACTAGAGAAAGTGTCTAAGTAAACTTTGGGCGACCTCTACATGCCTAGACACTTATGCCTATGTAGAAGTACATGCCCGAGCTACAAACATCAACACTCCCTCGGAGCAAGGGAGGAGCTTTTGCCACCTAGAACTAACTTCGATCCCAGAATTGCATTTGTTGCCTTGGCCCTCTAAATTGGAAGCCTTCCCTATCATCCGGTTTGGACACATCCTCGAAACCTTGTTGTGCTTGGCTTGGTTCCTAGAAGCCTCCTACTCTTGAACATCGTATAAGATCATCTCACACCAAAAGACCTTCTTGACAAATTTGGAGGTTTCTTTCCACTACTCCTCTCATTTTGAACTTGAAAGCTAACTCCCTCTGAGTTGCTCAGCCATCAAAGCTACCTACTCCTTGTTCTCTGTCACTCCTTTGCTTCGTACCTATTGTTTCTTTGTAGACAGTTCTAGGTTGGGAACTATGCCAAAGCATCTAAGTAAGGTTTTAATTGAATTGGATGAACAATGTACTAAACCCTTAACACTTACAAAATCCAAATATTTCTGAGAACCTCAAAGGCATGATTTTCATTCATAACAGGGATAAATCTTTAAGTCAAGTTTGAATGTAGAATTAAGGAAAATATGTGATAATCAAACATCAATATTGAATATTTAACCAACCAAATATAGTTGATGCATACAAAATAAAAAATAAAAAAATAAATAAAAAAATAAAAAAATCTACAGCCAAACATAATACATTCAAGAAATGACAGAAAGCAACAATTAAAGATATAGAGGAACTAACTAAAACAGACGGTTTTAGTTAATTAATCTCTTCAATGATTATAGCTTTGCAGTGGGTTGTGAGGGAGATCGATACTCAATCTAGCCTTACCCTAACTCCTATGTTACCTTGAACATATATAGAATTAAATTATGAAAAACATAAATGAATAACAGGAAAAACTCACATGGACACAAAAGTCGTTAAGAATGAATCTAGAATCCTTTGATTAGCTTCAGAAACATTTCAGAGTATTACAAGGGTGTCATTGGATTATCACAAGGGTTCAACCATTCCTTCTTCGAAATACAAAATATTTATAGAGTGTAGTTGAAAAATATCTAGATCTGAAATAAATTTATTACAAAATTAAATACTATCCAAAATTGTTTTGGATATTACAAAAATATAACACAAAAATAGCTATTCTAAACTGATTTAAATAATCAGCACACAATTCGAGGCTATTGTTTGGTGACTGTTGCTGGATATTACAAAAATATAACACAAAAATAGCTATTCTAAACTGATTTAAATAATCAGCACACAATTCGAGGCTATTGTTTGGTGACTGTTGCTGGAAACTGAATTTTCTACTCTCTGCACCTTCTTTCTTGCTTTCTGCTCCTTTCTCTGCAACTTGTTACTGAATCTGTGCATTATGTTTTACTTAATGAGTTCAAGTAACGTATCCCATCTTTTATCATTTGGGATAGAAAAATTTGTTACTTTCCTATATGCCTCATTGACTTTTGTGTATTCCTCAAAGGTTGGCCTAGTAATAAATAAGTGTTGAATTTCATGTTGAATGAAAAGATCAAATTCAAGACCTTCAAGGAATGCTTTATCATTGATCACCCCTTTAACTTTTAAAAACTTGGTTCTATCTGCTACTATCTCATGCAATCCGTGCTGGTAATTTTCTAGTGGGATCAATTGGCCACTAGAATCTCGCAGAGTTGGAAGTCCTTTCTAAAAACATTGAACTTTTTATGAAACTTTTTAACCTGCACGTCCAAATTTGACATTTGTTTTCTAATTGTAGCATTAAGTTTCTTTTTGTCAAAACCCTTCTTACAAGGACTTTCTCAGTCCTGTCTTCAATCCCAAACTCCTCCAGTTCTTCTCTTGTTTTAGAATTTAGCACTTTGATTATTTAGGTAGCTTCCCCTGGCTTGTGATCTAAATCTTCTTTAATCTCTGTAATGGTTGCCTTTGACTTCTACACTAATCCCTCCTTTTCAAAAATGATTTCAATGGATGTCCAAAGTTCAGTTATGGTTGAATTTATATCAATCCATATCTTTTCTTTGGCTTCTCATAAGGTTTGTGCAATTACTGATTCATTTTCATATTTCTTCAGTTGCTTGATTAACCTGTAGTTTTTGTGTACTTCGGCCAAATATGCATCATCAGCATTTATCTTATTGTCTTGAGACTTCTCCAACTCGACTCTGAGGTTTCCAATCTCCATATCCTTTAATGATAAGTCTCCCATAGATTTATATAATTGTTCCGTTGGATTTTGACTAGTAGATTATGTTTCTGTTGTGGACATCATTGTTGTAGATGTTGCTGCAGTATATGTTCCTACTCCAGTGTTGATTTGGAGCTCTCTTTCCTTAATCAATTTTCCATCTCTGCCTCCATCTTCTGTATTTGAATATTTTGCTCTACAATTATCCGAAGCATGTTTTCTTTTTCCTTCTCCGGCTAACTTACTTCTTGTGCTTGAGGATGTTCAATAGTTGGTAATTTCAAGTGCTTCCTTAGTGATTGTATATTTGCATTTTTGCTTTTAATTATTTCTTCAACTACCTTGACATCTTTAGGACTCAATCCTAATTTAAAAACTTGATCCTCCAATCCCTTAATTTTTGTATCCTTTCCTAGAAAAGGCATCTTTTCAAGCTTCAATTGAGAATGAATATTATTGGGAGATGCTTGTAGCTTAGAAGCCATGGCCGAACTTGTCAAAGATGTATATATCATTTCTCCTACTTGCTTTTGAAGATCGATTTGACCAATAGGATGTATCTATTTGGTGTCAAATGATAACACAAAGGTTTTGTAGTCCTCCACACTCTTCGGCACCTTTGGTTCCAAAAATGCTAATTGGAATTGTCCTCTTTCACTGTCTAAGACAAAAGTAACCTAGTCTGAGTTGTGGAAGACTGTTTCCAAAACTCAGCATGTGTAGAAGTTTTTAGTGCTTCATTTTTCTTCTTCATCTCTAAGAACCTTATAAAAATACTTTGTTCCCTTGAAGAAGAAGGAGAAGAAGGAGAATCTGCTGAAATGAAAGCGCAGATTCTCCTAAAAGTATAACTATAGTAGGTTCCTCAGAAGTTTGAGCTTTTGAGGATTCTTCTTCAACATTTATGGTTTTCCTCCTCTTAAACACCTTGAATGTTGCCTTCTGTAACTCAGATCCTGCTAGAGATAGACTGTCTCTTGGTCTCTTCAATTGTTTTTCTGGCATCCTTGGAGTTTCCAGTGTTGTTTGACTAGAAACTAACTCTTCAACTCCCTGTAGTGTATTCTCTTCCCATTCTTATTTGTTGGCATATTATTCAATCTCCGGTTTGGTAATGTGCACATATGGTGCAGACTTCTGACCAACTCTCATTGATGATATAATCCTAATGGATCATATGACCAACATAAACTTAATCTAAACTTCATCTACTTCAATAACGCATTGACTTATTTCTCTGCAGCTCTGGTGTTGACTATAAATACGCCAACTTGGGCCTTTAGTTTGAATTGAGCCTTTTGTTTTCTAGAAAAAATATGAACATCATCCATGTTCTTCATCTGCCTGATATTTTCAAGTGCAAAAATCCTCATGGGGAGGAACACCGACAATTTGTAAGGTGAAAGCTTGCAGCCATAAATCTTGATTTTTGTGAAATTCTGGTACAAATACCAGTCTCCAACTTTAGACTGCTCACTCAAATGCAAAATCCTCTTGATTTCTATTGAAACTCTGGGAACTACATCACTATTTAATAAAAACATAGCCATACACAAAAATTGATTGACAAAATCATTGAAAGAAAATTCTTCAGAGATTTTCCTCACTAATGAGGTCCAATGAATCATTGACTGTGGTTTGGCTTCAGCATCCAATTTCTGCAAGGGAAACTTGAACCTTTCTTACTGATGATATAAGAATAGGTAAATCAAAATTGATTGGTGCTTGAATGAACCTTCAGCACTAAACTTTAAAAATCGATCATGAATTGTATCGGACAGAAACCGACTGTAATTGAACATAAAGGATGGTCTTTTACTAGAAGAAAAGAGACAAAAAACCCAAAATAACCTCATCTACCTATTGATCATTGGGATATCCTAACAGAGAAGAAACTAGGGAAATGACTTGCCTAGACATCTAAGGGAACATTGCAAAGGGATAAGGTGGGTTTGTTCTAGTTTATTCTGAGTTTTTTCATAAAAATGACTCAAAAATATGTGCTCTTTGTGAAAAAGAGAGTCTCTGGTAGATCTCCAATAAAAGATTGGTGGAAAAAGGGTGAAGGGAGTCTTAAGGATTTAATTGGAGGACCTCGCAGATTGACTTAGGGGTTATATAAAACAAAGTTTCATTATTTTGTGCAGTAACAGCTCTTTGGGTAGGAAGATATCGGGCTCCATACTACCAAATTCGGAAAAATGAAATGTCTAAGGAAAACAAAATTCGAGTAACAGTGATTCCCAGAAGGAGAATTCGTCACTAGCGTCTTGATACTTCTGATAAACCCAATTGTGAAGTTCATATAAGTCAAACTCACAATTGGTCTCGGCAATTTTGAAATGGATATCAATCAAGGGCAATTCATCTAAATTAACTACAGGGGGCAAGATAGGATTGTCTACAGTCATCTTAGATTTTCCTTTATGAGAAGCCATTGGGGATGAAACAGAACTGTTGGGAACAATTAAATAGTTACCTGGATATAGAGGCAAGATAGGATTGTCTACAGTCATCTTAGATTTTCCTTTATGAGAAGCCATTGGGGATGAAACAGAACTGTTGGGAACAATTAAATAGTTACCTGGATATAGAAATGATCAAGTGTTGGAAAGCGTGGAAAATTGCTTGTAGTCTTGTACTAGAACTTTAGTTGCAAGCAGAAATGGTGAAAGAATGCAAATTGGATAGGGGAGCAGCTTTTATTCAGGCATTTATAATGGCTTGCACTTACAATTAACCGTTAATGGTGCGGAGAAATAAATGTTTGAACGTTGGCGGCAAGATTTAATGGTTAACGGTCACCTGCAGGCTGCAACATTTATCGGAAATGTTGGTGACGATTAAGTGTAGTGGAAAGATAGCGATGGGTGAAATAAGCGATGGATTTGGCGAGAGGAGTGAGCAGGATCAATGAGTCGAAGGAACGACAGTTTGTGGGCAAGGGGTGGAAGCAGTTTGTGGTTTTGTGAGGAAGGGGGCCACAATGATTAGGAAAGTGCCACGTAACAAAGGAAAGGTTGGGTAAAACAGCGTTGCGGACCCCCCCCCCCTTCCGTTAACTTCCGACAATGCAGGGGTCCTGCAATGTATTGGGGATCGTTTGATCTCGGTGAGCCCGATCTCGTCTGCTCGAAGTTGCATGAATATTAATTGCTTGACGGCAACCAATCACATTATATTATCACAATAAAATAATTTATTTATGTAGAGAAAAATGCTAAGGATAATAAAAACATAAATGTGGCATTTAAATGTGCTCGCTACTGTTAGGGATATTATATTTTTTTTTCTTTTATTCTTTTCTCCCTTTTATTTTCATTTCTTTCTTTGATTTTTTTTCTCTTTTCTTTTCTAGTTATTTTTTCTTATTTTTCTTTTTCTCTTTATTTTTTTCATTTTTTTCAAATGAAGGAAAAACTACTAGGGTAATAATAAGTTACAACATCGGCTCCATCTGGGGGCGGCTTGCCCCTGCAGGATGCAGAGAACATGCAAATCCATGTGCCTTCTCCTCGGGCTATGGAATCATTGTTGTGAAATGAATGTATTATTTCCTTTAACTTCTGCAATGCTGAAAGGTCCAAACCATAAGTTATCAAACTTCCCATGTTTGCCTCTTTCTTCTCTTCTTGCATCCCATCTGAGAACTAAATCTTCTTGTCTGAAATCTCTTTCTCTGGCCTTCCTGTCAAATAAAGTCTTCATCTTGTCTTGATATTGTCGAGGTTTATGTTGAACTTCATCTTTGTCCTGATTTAGCTCAATGATTTGATTGATCCTTCTTGAAAAATCATTTGCTTCTTCATGACTCCTACAAAAACTTCATTACTGGAAAATGCTAACTGTGTAGGGAAGATAGCTTATGTTCCATAAACAAGTTGAAAAGGAGATTTACCAGTAGATCTTTTTGGTGAAACCCTGTTTGCCCACACTACATATTTGAGATGATTGTCCCGACTCCTTTTTGATCTGCTAACACTTTCTTAATAACTTTAATCAGACTTTTATTTGATAATTATGCCATCCCATTACCCTATGGATAATAAGGTGTAGAATGATGTAAAGTAATCTGATAATTTTGACAAAATTCTATCATCTTTATGCTACTGAAAGCTTGAGCATTATCTGTAACAATTTGTCTAGGACAACCAAATTTGGACAAAATGTTTTCTTCAATGAATTTTATCACCACTGTATCAGTTGCATTCTTAACAGGAATTGTTTCTACCTACTTTGTGAAATAATCAGTCGCTATTAATATCCATAAGTGTTGATTGTTGGAAGTTGGAACTATTTCACCAATGAAATCTAACCCCCACTGCAAGAAAGGGGCTTCTACTAAAATTGGGAAAAGGGTAAGTGTGTGTGGCTAATCTATGTTTCCCTGCAAATATGTGACATGCGATGCAACTCCTCAGCTTTGTTCCAACCTGTGCAAACAATTTTGGCAATTAGAAACCTACTAATAGTATCTTATATGCAGTTACCTTCCAAGTATAATGTCCTCCACAAATTCCTTCATGAAACTGCTCAATTACTCCATATGTCTCACTCTCGGTCAAACATAGTAAGAGAATATTTAAAGGGTCTTTCCAATACAAATTTGCATTTACTATACAGTACTTCATGGCCTTGAGTATGAGGGATCTACATTGATTCTTTCTGAAGTCAAAAGTGTTAAAATTGCCAACTGGGGCCAAACTCCACATGGCTCATCTTATTTATGACAGCTGATATTTTTCTTGGATTCCTCTCTCCGAGAGGTGTAGGATTGATCTAAAGATCATCCGATTCTGACATGTACAAATGAAGTTATGAATTTATTTTGATTATGGTCAAACTGTCAAGGTCGGCCAACAAACTTATGTAGGCTCAGAAGTCCAACAGTGACATCTATTCATCCTCAACGTTGCATATAAATAGAAGGTGACTTAGCCTCATTTGGACACACTCATCTTCACACTTCTCTCTCTCTCTCCTCATTGATTGGGTACGGATTTCTGGGCCTCTCTCTCTCCACGCGTTCGAAATTTCAGGAGAGCGAAATTTCAACAGGCCGAAATTTCAAAAGACCGAATTTCTGGACAGTTTGACCAAGCATTGACCAGCATGTGTTGACCTCATTTGACTGCGTTTTTGTGAGGCCTATCTCTGTTTGGGCAGGTAGCATTTCATGGCACAGAAATCAAGGCTAAAAGTTGACTGTAGTTAGGGCTAAGCGCAAGTGGACTATTTGACCAGACTTTGACTAGGCTGAATTTCACTGTTTTGAGGCTTGTTTTATCTTGTTGTTTGGAGGCTAAAGTTGACTGACGTTGATCAATTTGTTGAGGGTCAAATCTGCCCTATTCACTAGTGTTGACTTTTCTGGTTAGGTCTCTTTTGCGACTGCTATAAATTATCAGATTTGTAAATGGTACTATCTCTCTCTACTGAACTATTGAAGACTAAAAGAAGATTTGATCAAGGGTTTCCCCACATTGGGGTTTGTCCCTGGCTGGTGCCACATCTTGTGTCCTCTTGTCTTGGCTTGTCTTCTACTGTTTATGTTTATGTTTTATCTGTGTTTTACCAATCTGAATATTGATACTAGGCTCATAAATAAATTGAAGTAAAATTGCTCTAAAGCATAGAACATATACCATTGTTGCCTAAAATTAACAAAAAGGGTATTTAAAATCACGTAGAAAATGCACTATGTCTTTATACCAATCTCCTAGTAAAAACTTTTCATCAATGTGTAAAGGAAGACGAATAGGAACTGCACTGGAAGAAGGTTATTGTGGATTCTTCTCACCCGAAATCTGAGAAGGTTCTTGTGGATTCTTCTCACTTGAAATCTGCATAATAGTATTAATACCAAGTATTTTGCAGTTTGATTCAGCTAAAAGTTTAGCTAAACATTGTCCTTTCACCAAGTTTGTAGGTTTGATTTCTAAATCAAACTCAAGTATTTTAGCAATCCATCTTCCCCTCTTTCCATCTGTATCAGGCTAAGTCAACATTGTTTTCATTGCATTGTCAGAAACATAAGCAATTATAGGAGAGTGTAAAACATAAATCCTAAATGCTTTTAAAGCTTGTACCAAGGCATAAGCTTGTTTCTCTATGATGTCATATCTCAGTTCAGCATCTCTCATAAACTTACTAAAGAATGAAATCAGTTGTTCCTGTTGATCATCATTTTTCTGCAATAAAATAGCCGCTATAGTGGTATTTGAGGCAAAGGAGAAAATACTAAACAGTTTTGTATAATCTGGGTTGGCTAACACCAGGGCTTCTGAAATTGCCTTTTCGATCTGTGAAAAGGAATATCTAGCTTGGATAGTCCATTTAACTTCATTGTCTTTCTTGAGCATGTTAGTGACATCTTTCACAATTTCAGCATAATTAGATATAAACCTCATTAAAAAAAATATTTTTCCTAAGAATGACTGAATCTCTTTTTATTTATAGGCAAATTGATTATCTGAATTGCTAAAACTCTCTTAGGGTCAATGACTCAATTATAACTCCTTTTGAAATTATGTGTTCCAACAATCTTCCTTCCTTCATTGCAAAAAGTGACTTCTTAGGATTAAGAGAAACCCCAAATTTTCTGCATCTTTCAAAAACTTTTCTCAATTGTTTAATGTGTTTAGCATTAGAATTAGAAAACATTGTCAAATCATCAAGGTAAACAACTATGAATTTATTTACCTTACCAACAAATGCCAGATCCATGGCACTTTGAAATGTTGCTCCAACATTGATTAAACCAAATGGCATTTTGGCATACATGAAAGTGCCCCAAGGAGTTGTGAATGCAGTCTTCTCTGTGTCTTCTTTACTTACCATAATCTAGTTGTATCCAGAAAAAACCATCTAACGTTGAGACCCTATCAAAACCTGATACTCATGGAAGCAATTGATCCATTTTTGGCAACGGATAATTATCTTTCAGGGATAATTTGTTCAAGTTCCTAAAATCAACACAAACTCTAATTTCCCCATTTTTCTTCCTAACAAGTACCAGATTAGCTATCCATTCAGAGTATCTTAAGGGAACAATTATTTTTGCATCCAACAGTTTTCTCACTTCTTTCTCTATAATAGGAAGTAAGACTAGGTTAATTCTCCTTAATTTTTGTTGAAATGGCTTAGCTTCTGGTTTAAGAGGAATTTTGTGTTCAATAAGAGTTGTGTCATAGGTTTTCAATTATTCATATGACCATGCAAACACATCATTGTATTGCTTAAACAAATTGACATATTTTTCTTTTATGCCCTGAGGCAAAGTAGATTAGATTTTGACATTTCTGATTTCTTTTGTAGTACCCATATTACAATCCTATACATCTTCCTGTTGTGAACTTAGCAATGAAGATTTTGCTACATCATTTTAATCAAAAAGTTTTTCAATGGGAACCAATCCCTTTGGAATATAATTATTTGATAACTAAATGATATCATGATCAACAATTTTCTGTTTCAAATTTGGATCTAAATCACCATCATTTGATTTTGTTTCAACATTGTTTTCTTCCTCAACATGTAAACCAGAAAATTCATTAATTGCCTATAAGAAAAATTTTAACTGCTCATCATCTTCAAAAAATTGCCAATGTCTCAAATTATCTAGGATGGAAGGTCTATACTTTACTACTTCAATATGATAATGTAACTGCAAAGGAACGGGCGTTTTAAAAGAACTTGCAGATGTTGCCAAGGAATGTGCATGGATGTTATCTTCTCTTGGAATCGATGAGATTGTTGGAAATATTGAGAGGGGGGTGAATCAATATTTCTTTACAGTTGTTCATTTTACCAGTTAGATTCTTCACAATTATAATAAGAAAGAAATGAATAATAATAGTTTTATTAAGAACAAGGGAGGTCTCCAATCCTCTTTTCAAATAATTGAGTACAATAATAATTTGAGGGCACCAACCCTTCAATTTTCCAAGCACCAACTTGGACTTTAGTGAGGCTCCAACCTCTAGGGCTTTGACCCTATCCTTCTCAAGGCTCCAACCTTGTGTTTAGAGGCACCAAACCCTAGGACACCAATCCTTTAGTCTTCTTTTGATAGAAAATAAGTGATGTACTTACTTATATGTCTTCAAACAGATTCTTCACCATTCAATTCTTCACATGTTCAATTAGCTCCATAAATTGTGCTTAACTGTCCTTTATTTAACAATGATCACTATAGGTCTGAGTGTTAATGTTGCTCCAAGTCCAAGGTTAATGATGCTTCCAGTGCTTCCACAGTCCAAGCTCAATGATGCTCAATCCGAGGTGAATAATACTTCCATAGTTAGTACGAGGGCGAAAGATGTGAGGCTGCACTGAGTGATGATCTTAGTTAGGGCTGCGATGTTCACTGTGTCACAGTTCTGTGGATAATTTGTGGGAAGATAACGCGAGCTTGAGGTAGAACAGTTCTGTGTATGATAAGTGCACTGAATTCTGTGTTTATAATGAGGATCTGACCCACTGTTCCTGAGTATGAGGTAATTGCCACAAGAACGAGCTTTAAACAGCCACCCAAATCCAAGTTAGATTGCCACTAGGACAATCCACACCGAGGCACTGTACAGTACAGGAAAAGGGAGTCTAAGGCACTGAGCCAATGCTGCACCAATCCGAGTTACACCAAGCAAAAACTGCTGCACCAACCAATGCCAGGATATGTTACTACAATTCAAGAGAATCTGAGAAGAATGTTAATTTTAGGTATGACCTATGCTGATAGCAAATTTACTTCAATTTTCCATATTAGCTTAATATCAATTCCAGATTAGCAATCACATTTAGCATGATAGTAAAATGCAGATAGAACATAAACATAAATCGCAGAAGACAAACCAAGACAAGAGGACACAAGATCTGGCGCCAGCCAGGGACAAACCTAAATGTGGGGAAACCCTTGATCAATTCTTCTTATGTGTTCTTCAATAGTTCAGCAGAGAGAGAGATAGTACATATAAATCGGAAGTCAACATTTTGACTTATCAAAAATAAGAGATAGTACATATACATCGAAAGTCAACATTTTGACTTATCAAAAATAAGAGCAGAGATCTCTAAAAAGATGTCACATGAGGTAGCTGATCTAGACTCAGGTGATTCCATCACCTTGTTGTACCTATCACTGTGTTGCACCATGCTACACCATCATACCATGTCCATCATCACTGTGTTGCACCATGTTGCACTATGCATCATTGTGTTGCACCACCATCACTATGCACTATGTTGCACCATCACCATGTCCATCATCATTGTGTTGCACCACCGTTACTGTGCATTATGTTGCACCATCACCATGTCCATCATCACTGTCCTGCACCATGCTGCACCATCACCATGTCCATCATCATTGTGCTGCACCATCACCATGTCCTTCATCACTGTGATGCACCACTGTCACTGTGCACCATCATTGAGATCATGATCTTCAACTCCAAGATCATATCTTGTGCCTGTGTCTTACTGTAGAGTGAGACGATGTATTGTATCAAGGCTAAGGTTGTTACTATTCTTGGAAGTACATCAAGACTGCATCATACTAGATCCGAATGATACCTCTTGAGACAGTCTGTCTCCATTCATAGGTATGCCTAAGATCTCTTGTACATCTCCGAGACCTATTACACCTTTAGAGTTATGGCAAGGCTGTAATACATATACATATACATAGTCCGTTGTTCACTATCTAGTCTTCACCATGATCAATGTATGTCATGACTACTGTTAGATCATTGTTATACTCAAATAGATATGTCGAAAATATCAACCTGTTGCTGCATCCTTACTGTTAATTTATGGTATGTTCTATGCTAGAGCAATTTATTTTTATTTTCACAGTTAGCAATCACATCAGCATTACGATAAACTGCAGATAGAACATAAATATAAAATGCAGAAGACAAGCCAAGACAAGAGGACACAAGATATGGCGCGAGCCAGGGACAAACCCCACAATGTGTGGGGAAACCCTTTGA
>APFE031253286.1:1179-18450 GCA_000404065.3 Pinus taeda | reverse complement strand
TAATTAATCTCTTCAATGATTATAGCTTTGCAGTGGGTTGTGAGGGAGATCGATACTCAATCTAGCCTTACCCTAACTCCTATGTTACCTTGAACATATATAGAATTAAATTATGAAAAACATAAATGAATAACAGGAAAAACTCACATGGACACAAAAGTCGTTAAGAATGAATCTAGAATCCTTTGATTAGCTTCAGAAACATTTCAGAGTATTACAAGGGTGTCATTGGATTATCACAAGGGTTCAACCATTCCTTCTTCGAAATACAAAATATTTATAGAGTGTAGTTGAAAAATATCTAGATCTGAAATAAATTTATTACAAAATTAAATACTATCCAAAATTGTTTTGGATATTACAAAAATATAACACAAAAATAGCTATTCTAAACTGATTTAAATAATCAGCACACAATTCGAGGCTATTGTTTGGTGACTGTTGCTGGAAACTGAATTTTCTACTCTCTGCACCTTCTTTCTTGCTTTCTGCTCCTTTCTCTGCAACTTGTTACTGAATCTGTGCATTATGTTTTACTTAATGAGTTCAAGTAACGTATCCCATCTTTTATCATTTGGGATAGAAAAATTTGTTACTTTCCTATATGCCTCATTGACTTTTGTGTATTCCTCAAAGGTTGGCCTAGTAATAAATAAGTGTTGAATTTCATGTTGAATGAAAAGATCAAATTCAAGACCTTCAAGGAATGCTTTATCATTGATCACCCCTTTAACTTTTAAAAACTTGGTTCTATCTGCTACTATCTCATGCAATCCGTGCTGGTAATTTTCTAGTGGGATCAATTGGCCACTAGAATCTCGCAGAGTTGGAAGTCCTTTCTAAAAACATTGAACTTTTTATGAAACTTTTTAACCTGCACGTCCAAATTTGACATTTGTTTTCTAATTGTAGCATTAAGTTTCTTTTTGTCAAAACCCTTCTTACAAGGACTTTCTCAGTCCTGTCTTCAATCCCAAACTCCTCCAGTTCTTCTCTTGTTTTAGAATTTAGCACTTTGATTATTTAGGTAGCTTCCCCTGGCTTGTGATCTAAATCTTCTTTAATCTCTGTAATGGTTGCCTTTGACTTCTACACTAATCCCTCCTTTTCAAAAATGATTTCAATGGATGTCCAAAGTTCAGTTATGGTTGAATTTATATCAATCCATATCTTTTCTTTGGCTTCTCATAAGGTTTGTGCAATTACTGATTCATTTTCATATTTCTTCAGTTGCTTGATTAACCTGTAGTTTTTGTGTACTTCGGCCAAATATGCATCATCAGCATTTATCTTATTGTCTTGAGACTTCTCCAACTCGACTCTGAGGTTTCCAATCTCCATATCCTTTAATGATAAGTCTCCCATAGATTTATATAATTGTTCCGTTGGATTTTGACTAGTAGATTATGTTTCTGTTGTGGACATCATTGTTGTAGATGTTGCTGCAGTATATGTTCCTACTCCAGTGTTGATTTGGAGCTCTCTTTCCTTAATCAATTTTCCATCTCTGCCTCCATCTTCTGTATTTGAATATTTTGCTCTACAATTATCCGAAGCATGTTTTCTTTTTCCTTCTCCGGCTAACTTACTTCTTGTGCTTGAGGATGTTCAATAGTTGGTAATTTCAAGTGCTTCCTTAGTGATTGTATATTTGCATTTTTGCTTTTAATTATTTCTTCAACTACCTTGACATCTTTAGGACTCAATCCTAATTTAAAAACTTGATCCTCCAATCCCTTAATTTTTGTATCCTTTCCTAGAAAAGGCATCTTTTCAAGCTTCAATTGAGAATGAATATTATTGGGAGATGCTTGTAGCTTAGAAGCCATGGCCGAACTTGTCAAAGATGTATATATCATTTCTCCTACTTGCTTTTGAAGATCGATTTGACCAATAGGATGTATCTATTTGGTGTCAAATGATAACACAAAGGTTTTGTAGTCCTCCACACTCTTCGGCACCTTTGGTTCCAAAAATGCTAATTGGAATTGTCCTCTTTCACTGTCTAAGACAAAAGTAACCTAGTCTGAGTTGTGGAAGACTGTTTCCAAAACTCAGCATGTGTAGAAGTTTTTAGTGCTTCATTTTTCTTCTTCATCTCTAAGAACCTTATAAAAATACTTTGTTCCCTTGAAGAAGAAGGAGAAGAAGGAGAATCTGCTGAAATGAAAGCGCAGATTCTCCTAAAAGTATAACTATAGTAGGTTCCTCAGAAGTTTGAGCTTTTGAGGATTCTTCTTCAACATTTATGGTTTTCCTCCTCTTAAACACCTTGAATGTTGCCTTCTGTAACTCAGATCCTGCTAGAGATAGACTGTCTCTTGGTCTCTTCAATTGTTTTTCTGGCATCCTTGGAGTTTCCAGTGTTGTTTGACTAGAAACTAACTCTTCAACTCCCTGTAGTGTATTCTCTTCCCATTCTTATTTGTTGGCATATTATTCAATCTCCGGTTTGGTAATGTGCACATATGGTGCAGACTTCTGACCAACTCTCATTGATGATATAATCCTAATGGATCATATGACCAACATAAACTTAATCTAAACTTCATCTACTTCAATAACGCATTGACTTATTTCTCTGCAGCTCTGGTGTTGACTATAAATACGCCAACTTGGGCCTTTAGTTTGAATTGAGCCTTTTGTTTTCTAGAAAAAATATGAACATCATCCATGTTCTTCATCTGCCTGATATTTTCAAGTGCAAAAATCCTCATGGGGAGGAACACCGACAATTTGTAAGGTGAAAGCTTGCAGCCATAAATCTTGATTTTTGTGAAATTCTGGTACAAATACCAGTCTCCAACTTTAGACTGCTCACTCAAATGCAAAATCCTCTTGATTTCTATTGAAACTCTGGGAACTACATCACTATTTAATAAAAACATAGCCATACACAAAAATTGATTGACAAAATCATTGAAAGAAAATTCTTCAGAGATTTTCCTCACTAATGAGGTCCAATGAATCATTGACTGTGGTTTGGCTTCAGCATCCAATTTCTGCAAGGGAAACTTGAACCTTTCTTACTGATGATATAAGAATAGGTAAATCAAAATTGATTGGTGCTTGAATGAACCTTCAGCACTAAACTTTAAAAATCGATCATGAATTGTATCGGACAGAAACCGACTGTAATTGAACATAAAGGATGGTCTTTTACTAGAAGAAAAGAGACAAAAAACCCAAAATAACCTCATCTACCTATTGATCATTGGGATATCCTAACAGAGAAGAAACTAGGGAAATGACTTGCCTAGACATCTAAGGGAACATTGCAAAGGGATAAGGTGGGTTTGTTCTAGTTTATTCTGAGTTTTTTCATAAAAATGACTCAAAAATATGTGCTCTTTGTGAAAAAGAGAGTCTCTGGTAGATCTCCAATAAAAGATTGGTGGAAAAAGGGTGAAGGGAGTCTTAAGGATTTAATTGGAGGACCTCGCAGATTGACTTAGGGGTTATATAAAACAAAGTTTCATTATTTTGTGCAGTAACAGCTCTTTGGGTAGGAAGATATCGGGCTCCATACTACCAAATTCGGAAAAATGAAATGTCTAAGGAAAACAAAATTCGAGTAACAGTGATTCCCAGAAGGAGAATTCGTCACTAGCGTCTTGATACTTCTGATAAACCCAATTGTGAAGTTCATATAAGTCAAACTCACAATTGGTCTCGGCAATTTTGAAATGGATATCAATCAAGGGCAATTCATCTAAATTAACTACAGGGGGCAAGATAGGATTGTCTACAGTCATCTTAGATTTTCCTTTATGAGAAGCCATTGGGGATGAAACAGAACTGTTGGGAACAATTAAATAGTTACCTGGATATAGAAATGATCAAGTGTTGGAAAGCGTGGAAAATTGCTTGTAGTCTTGTACTAGAACTTTAGTTGCAAGCAGAAATGGTGAAAGAATGCAAATTGGATAGGGGAGCAGCTTTTATTCAGGCATTTATAATGGCTTGCACTTACAATTAACCGTTAATGGTGCGGAGAAATAAATGTTTGAACGTTGGCGGCAAGATTTAATGGTTAACGGTCACCTGCAGGCTGCAACATTTATCGGAAATGTTGGTGACGATTAAGTGTAGTGGAAAGATAGCGATGGGTGAAATAAGCGATGGATTTGGCGAGAGGAGTGAGCAGGATCAATGAGTCGAAGGAACGACAGTTTGTGGGCAAGGGGTGGAAGCAGTTTGTGGTTTTGTGAGGAAGGGGGCCACAATGATTAGGAAAGTGCCACGTAACAAAGGAAAGGTTGGGTAAAACAGCGTTGCGGACCCCCCCCCCCTTCCGTTAACTTCCGACAATGCAGGGGTCCTGCAATGTATTGGGGATCGTTTGATCTCGGTGAGCCCGATCTCGTCTGCTCGAAGTTGCATGAATATTAATTGCTTGACGGCAACCAATCACATTATATTATCACAATAAAATAATTTATTTATGTAGAGAAAAATGCTAAGGATAATAAAAACATAAATGTGGCATTTAAATGTGCTCGCTACTGTTAGGGATATTATATTTTTTTTTCTTTTATTCTTTTCTCCCTTTTATTTTCATTTCTTTCTTTGATTTTTTTTCTCTTTTCTTTTCTAGTTATTTTTTCTTATTTTTCTTTTTCTCTTTATTTTTTTCATTTTTTTCAAATGAAGGAAAAACTACTAGGGTAATAATAAGTTACAACATCGGCTCCATCTGGGGGCGGCTTGCCCCTGCAGGATGCAGAGAACATGCAAATCCATGTGCCTTCTCCTCGGGCTATGGAATCATTGTTGTGAAATGAATGTATTATTTCCTTTAACTTCTGCAATGCTGAAAGGTCCAAACCATAAGTTATCAAACTTCCCATGTTTGCCTCTTTCTTCTCTTCTTGCATCCCATCTGAGAACTAAATCTTCTTGTCTGAAATCTCTTTCTCTGGCCTTCCTGTCAAATAAAGTCTTCATCTTGTCTTGATATTGTCGAGGTTTATGTTGAACTTCATCTTTGTCCTGATTTAGCTCAATGATTTGATTGATCCTTCTTGAAAAATCATTTGCTTCTTCATGACTCCTACAAAAACTTCATTACTGGAAAATGCTAACTGTGTAGGGAAGATAGCTTATGTTCCATAAACAAGTTGAAAAGGAGATTTACCAGTAGATCTTTTTGGTGAAACCCTGTTTGCCCACACTACATATTTGAGATGATTGTCCCGACTCCTTTTTGATCTGCTAACACTTTCTTAATAACTTTAATCAGACTTTTATTTGATAATTATGCCATCCCATTACCCTATGGATAATAAGGTGTAGAATGATGTAAAGTAATCTGATAATTTTGACAAAATTCTATCATCTTTATGCTACTGAAAGCTTGAGCATTATCTGTAACAATTTGTCTAGGACAACCAAATTTGGACAAAATGTTTTCTTCAATGAATTTTATCACCACTGTATCAGTTGCATTCTTAACAGGAATTGTTTCTACCTACTTTGTGAAATAATCAGTCGCTATTAATATCCATAAGTGTTGATTGTTGGAAGTTGGAACTATTTCACCAATGAAATCTAACCCCCACTGCAAGAAAGGGGCTTCTACTAAAATTGGGAAAAGGGTAAGTGTGTGTGGCTAATCTATGTTTCCCTGCAAATATGTGACATGCGATGCAACTCCTCAGCTTTGTTCCAACCTGTGCAAACAATTTTGGCAATTAGAAACCTACTAATAGTATCTTATATGCAGTTACCTTCCAAGTATAATGTCCTCCACAAATTCCTTCATGAAACTGCTCAATTACTCCATATGTCTCACTCTCGGTCAAACATAGTAAGAGAATATTTAAAGGGTCTTTCCAATACAAATTTGCATTTACTATACAGTACTTCATGGCCTTGAGTATGAGGGATCTACATTGATTCTTTCTGAAGTCAAAAGTGTTAAAATTGCCAACTGGGGCCAAACTCCACATGGCTCATCTTATTTATGACAGCTGATATTTTTCTTGGATTCCTCTCTCCGAGAGGTGTAGGATTGATCTAAAGATCATCCGATTCTGACATGTACAAATGAAGTTATGAATTTATTTTGATTATGGTCAAACTGTCAAGGTCGGCCAACAAACTTATGTAGGCTCAGAAGTCCAACAGTGACATCTATTCATCCTCAACGTTGCATATAAATAGAAGGTGACTTAGCCTCATTTGGACACACTCATCTTCACACTTCTCTCTCTCTCTCCTCATTGATTGGGTACGGATTTCTGGGCCTCTCTCTCTCCACGCGTTCGAAATTTCAGGAGAGCGAAATTTCAACAGGCCGAAATTTCAAAAGACCGAATTTCTGGACAGTTTGACCAAGCATTGACCAGCATGTGTTGACCTCATTTGACTGCGTTTTTGTGAGGCCTATCTCTGTTTGGGCAGGTAGCATTTCATGGCACAGAAATCAAGGCTAAAAGTTGACTGTAGTTAGGGCTAAGCGCAAGTGGACTATTTGACCAGACTTTGACTAGGCTGAATTTCACTGTTTTGAGGCTTGTTTTATCTTGTTGTTTGGAGGCTAAAGTTGACTGACGTTGATCAATTTGTTGAGGGTCAAATCTGCCCTATTCACTAGTGTTGACTTTTCTGGTTAGGTCTCTTTTGCGACTGCTATAAATTATCAGATTTGTAAATGGTACTATCTCTCTCTACTGAACTATTGAAGACTAAAAGAAGATTTGATCAAGGGTTTCCCCACATTGGGGTTTGTCCCTGGCTGGTGCCACATCTTGTGTCCTCTTGTCTTGGCTTGTCTTCTACTGTTTATGTTTATGTTTTATCTGTGTTTTACCAATCTGAATATTGATACTAGGCTCATAAATAAATTGAAGTAAAATTGCTCTAAAGCATAGAACATATACCATTGTTGCCTAAAATTAACAAAAAGGGTATTTAAAATCACGTAGAAAATGCACTATGTCTTTATACCAATCTCCTAGTAAAAACTTTTCATCAATGTGTAAAGGAAGACGAATAGGAACTGCACTGGAAGAAGGTTATTGTGGATTCTTCTCACCCGAAATCTGAGAAGGTTCTTGTGGATTCTTCTCACTTGAAATCTGCATAATAGTATTAATACCAAGTATTTTGCAGTTTGATTCAGCTAAAAGTTTAGCTAAACATTGTCCTTTCACCAAGTTTGTAGGTTTGATTTCTAAATCAAACTCAAGTATTTTAGCAATCCATCTTCCCCTCTTTCCATCTGTATCAGGCTAAGTCAACATTGTTTTCATTGCATTGTCAGAAACATAAGCAATTATAGGAGAGTGTAAAACATAAATCCTAAATGCTTTTAAAGCTTGTACCAAGGCATAAGCTTGTTTCTCTATGATGTCATATCTCAGTTCAGCATCTCTCATAAACTTACTAAAGAATGAAATCAGTTGTTCCTGTTGATCATCATTTTTCTGCAATAAAATAGCCGCTATAGTGGTATTTGAGGCAAAGGAGAAAATACTAAACAGTTTTGTATAATCTGGGTTGGCTAACACCAGGGCTTCTGAAATTGCCTTTTCGATCTGTGAAAAGGAATATCTAGCTTGGATAGTCCATTTAACTTCATTGTCTTTCTTGAGCATGTTAGTGACATCTTTCACAATTTCAGCATAATTAGATATAAACCTCATTAAAAAAAATATTTTTCCTAAGAATGACTGAATCTCTTTTTATTTATAGGCAAATTGATTATCTGAATTGCTAAAACTCTCTTAGGGTCAATGACTCAATTATAACTCCTTTTGAAATTATGTGTTCCAACAATCTTCCTTCCTTCATTGCAAAAAGTGACTTCTTAGGATTAAGAGAAACCCCAAATTTTCTGCATCTTTCAAAAACTTTTCTCAATTGTTTAATGTGTTTAGCATTAGAATTAGAAAACATTGTCAAATCATCAAGGTAAACAACTATGAATTTATTTACCTTACCAACAAATGCCAGATCCATGGCACTTTGAAATGTTGCTCCAACATTGATTAAACCAAATGGCATTTTGGCATACATGAAAGTGCCCCAAGGAGTTGTGAATGCAGTCTTCTCTGTGTCTTCTTTACTTACCATAATCTAGTTGTATCCAGAAAAAACCATCTAACGTTGAGACCCTATCAAAACCTGATACTCATGGAAGCAATTGATCCATTTTTGGCAACGGATAATTATCTTTCAGGGATAATTTGTTCAAGTTCCTAAAATCAACACAAACTCTAATTTCCCCATTTTTCTTCCTAACAAGTACCAGATTAGCTATCCATTCAGAGTATCTTAAGGGAACAATTATTTTTGCATCCAACAGTTTTCTCACTTCTTTCTCTATAATAGGAAGTAAGACTAGGTTAATTCTCCTTAATTTTTGTTGAAATGGCTTAGCTTCTGGTTTAAGAGGAATTTTGTGTTCAATAAGAGTTGTGTCATAGGTTTTCAATTATTCATATGACCATGCAAACACATCATTGTATTGCTTAAACAAATTGACATATTTTTCTTTTATGCCCTGAGGCAAAGTAGATTAGATTTTGACATTTCTGATTTCTTTTGTAGTACCCATATTACAATCCTATACATCTTCCTGTTGTGAACTTAGCAATGAAGATTTTGCTACATCATTTTAATCAAAAAGTTTTTCAATGGGAACCAATCCCTTTGGAATATAATTATTTGATAACTAAATGATATCATGATCAACAATTTTCTGTTTCAAATTTGGATCTAAATCACCATCATTTGATTTTGTTTCAACATTGTTTTCTTCCTCAACATGTAAACCAGAAAATTCATTAATTGCCTATAAGAAAAATTTTAACTGCTCATCATCTTCAAAAAATTGCCAATGTCTCAAATTATCTAGGATGGAAGGTCTATACTTTACTACTTCAATATGATAATGTAACTGCAAAGGAACGGGCGTTTTAAAAGAACTTGCAGATGTTGCCAAGGAATGTGCATGGATGTTATCTTCTCTTGGAATCGATGAGATTGTTGGAAATATTGAGAGGGGGGTGAATCAATATTTCTTTACAGTTGTTCATTTTACCAGTTAGATTCTTCACAATTATAATAAGAAAGAAATGAATAATAATAGTTTTATTAAGAACAAGGGAGGTCTCCAATCCTCTTTTCAAATAATTGAGTACAATAATAATTTGAGGGCACCAACCCTTCAATTTTCCAAGCACCAACTTGGACTTTAGTGAGGCTCCAACCTCTAGGGCTTTGACCCTATCCTTCTCAAGGCTCCAACCTTGTGTTTAGAGGCACCAAACCCTAGGACACCAATCCTTTAGTCTTCTTTTGATAGAAAATAAGTGATGTACTTACTTATATGTCTTCAAACAGATTCTTCACCATTCAATTCTTCACATGTTCAATTAGCTCCATAAATTGTGCTTAACTGTCCTTTATTTAACAATGATCACTATAGGTCTGAGTGTTAATGTTGCTCCAAGTCCAAGGTTAATGATGCTTCCAGTGCTTCCACAGTCCAAGCTCAATGATGCTCAATCCGAGGTGAATAATACTTCCATAGTTAGTACGAGGGCGAAAGATGTGAGGCTGCACTGAGTGATGATCTTAGTTAGGGCTGCGATGTTCACTGTGTCACAGTTCTGTGGATAATTTGTGGGAAGATAACGCGAGCTTGAGGTAGAACAGTTCTGTGTATGATAAGTGCACTGAATTCTGTGTTTATAATGAGGATCTGACCCACTGTTCCTGAGTATGAGGTAATTGCCACAAGAACGAGCTTTAAACAGCCACCCAAATCCAAGTTAGATTGCCACTAGGACAATCCACACCGAGGCACTGTACAGTACAGGAAAAGGGAGTCTAAGGCACTGAGCCAATGCTGCACCAATCCGAGTTACACCAAGCAAAAACTGCTGCACCAACCAATGCCAGGATATGTTACTACAATTCAAGAGAATCTGAGAAGAATGTTAATTTTAGGTATGACCTATGCTGATAGCAAATTTACTTCAATTTTCCATATTAGCTTAATATCAATTCCAGATTAGCAATCACATTTAGCATGATAGTAAAATGCAGATAGAACATAAACATAAATCGCAGAAGACAAACCAAGACAAGAGGACACAAGATCTGGCGCCAGCCAGGGACAAACCTAAATGTGGGGAAACCCTTGATCAATTCTTCTTATGTGTTCTTCAATAGTTCAGCAGAGAGAGAGATAGTACATATAAATCGGAAGTCAACATTTTGACTTATCAAAAATAAGAGATAGTACATATACATCGAAAGTCAACATTTTGACTTATCAAAAATAAGAGCAGAGATCTCTAAAAAGATGTCACATGAGGTAGCTGATCTAGACTCAGGTGATTCCATCACCTTGTTGTACCTATCACTGTGTTGCACCATGCTACACCATCATACCATGTCCATCATCACTGTGTTGCACCATGTTGCACTATGCATCATTGTGTTGCACCACCATCACTATGCACTATGTTGCACCATCACCATGTCCATCATCATTGTGTTGCACCACCGTTACTGTGCATTATGTTGCACCATCACCATGTCCATCATCACTGTCCTGCACCATGCTGCACCATCACCATGTCCATCATCATTGTGCTGCACCATCACCATGTCCTTCATCACTGTGATGCACCACTGTCACTGTGCACCATCATTGAGATCATGATCTTCAACTCCAAGATCATATCTTGTGCCTGTGTCTTACTGTAGAGTGAGACGATGTATTGTATCAAGGCTAAGGTTGTTACTATTCTTGGAAGTACATCAAGACTGCATCATACTAGATCCGAATGATACCTCTTGAGACAGTCTGTCTCCATTCATAGGTATGCCTAAGATCTCTTGTACATCTCCGAGACCTATTACACCTTTAGAGTTATGGCAAGGCTGTAATACATATACATATACATAGTCCGTTGTTCACTATCTAGTCTTCACCATGATCAATGTATGTCATGACTACTGTTAGATCATTGTTATACTCAAATAGATATGTCGAAAATATCAACCTGTTGCTGCATCCTTACACATGGTCATGACTGCACCTAAACCCAAGACATTGGTGCTTTCAATACCCTTCCGCGGATCTTTGTTATTAGGACAGCATATAGACTTCTTTTGGACAGAGTTTAAGGCTTGCTAGAACACCATCTCATGACAGTGTATTAAATCCTTATTGACTACAGCTTGGAGACTGTGTTTAGGACAATGTAATGTTTAGGCATCCTTTCCATGACAGCGTATAGGACTTAGGCTTCCTTAACATGACAGCATATAGGATTAGGCTTCCATAACAGCGTGTAGGAATAGGCTTCCATAACATGACAGTATATAGGATTAGGCTTCCATAACAACGTGTAGGAATAGCCTTCCAGAACATAACAGTATATAGGATTAGGCTTCCATAACAGCGTGTAGGAATAGGCTTCCATAACATGACAATGTATAGGAATAGGCTTCCATAACATGATAGTGTATAGGATTAGGCTTCCATAACAACGTATAGGAATAGGCTTCCATAACAGCGTATATTCTTACTGACTTTTCCTTCCACCAAAACCCAAATGAGTGGAGAGGAAAAGATCACATGAGTTGAGTGACAAATGGCTTGCAAGCCACCTCCATTTATAGTAAAACGTTGAGCACATGTGCGGTTGATTTGGCTGTTGGCCGACCTTGACGAATTGTCTTATAACACAAATAAATATAACACAAGTAAATTGATAACTCCATGAACACTTAACAGAATCGGATGAACTTTAGATCAATCCTACACCTCTCGATGAGAGGGATCCAAGAAAAATATCAGCTGTCATAGATAAGATGACGCACATGGAGTTTGGCCCTAGTTTCCAATTTTAACAGAGAAGTTACTGCAGTCTGAGGAGAAAAGAGTCACCACTATAAAGGTATGTTAAAGTCCATTAAACAAGAATCCAAGCTACTTAAGCTTGTTGTTGCACAGAAAGGAGCTTGTCAAAATGTCTCATCACTTTTCGAGAGTATTTTGTTGTCACTCCGAAGGCTTATTATAATTTTTAACCCGAACAAAAACAGCCTTCAAAATGTTCCTCAGTGGTCTAGTTCACAAGTTGTGAGCTCTGTTTCTTCTCTCTATCTTTTGTTGACCAAAAAGATGATTGAAAAATGAATCTCGGACTATGTATTAACAGGTTTCTTGTAAGGAGGAATGAAGAGACACGCCCCTTCAAGCAGGCTGACATGAGTAGGCCAGGTATAGGTCGGCTCGTAAAATAATATAATTTTTATATCTTAAAAAATCATTTTCTCATCAACCATTTGGAGTTTCAGGGCAAGTAATGGCTCATTGGAAAGAGGAAAAAATCCTTTCTCAAATCGTATGGAAATCATTATGAAGAGATGCCTCTAAGGTGGTGAGAAACATTCTTCTTTGCGACTGCCCTTGAATTATTTAGTGCAAAAGATGATTTGGACAGTATGGCTTCGTCATAGGAATCATGTCATCATGAAACTAGTGCAGTGATGGTGTAGTAATCAATAGGAGAGCTCAACAGGTGTATATTTCATCAATGACAATTATTGACCAACAATCTCCCCCTTTGTCATTGATGGAAATATTCCACCATTCTCTCCCGCTTTGACATCAATGGCAAATGGGGTGCCCAAGTACTCCCCCTATAAAACTATTTCCTTTGTCATGTTGTTCCCCCTGTCATGTTGCTCCTACTCTTGTCAAAGTGATTACTTAATGTGATGCAAAAGCAATAACCCCTATCTTTTGGCAAAGATGTTCAAATGCTTCTCGTGGAAGGGGTTTTGTGAAGATATCTGCAATTTGCTCCTTTGTATTGATGTATTCCAACTTGATGTTTTGTTCAACAGCCTGTTCACGCGGAAAAGTGATATTTGATTGGAATATGTTTGGTCTTTGAGTGCATCACTAGATTCTTTGAGAGACTGATGGCACTAGTGTTGTCACAATAGATGGTGATTGGTTGTTTAGTTTCTATGTTGACATCCTTCAAATATTCCTTCATCCATAGTATTTATGTACAACAATCTGCAACAACTATATATTCTACTTCAGTTGTGGTAAGAGATATAGATGATTGTTTTTTGCTGAGCCAAGATACTAGACAATCTCCCATGAAAAATGCATTTCTGCTGGTACTTTTTCGATCATCCACGCTTCCAGCCCAATCAACATCAGAGTAAGTTGTCACAATAAGAGTTGAGCTTTTGGGATACCAAAGACCAAAATCAGAAGTACCTTTCAAGTATCTGAGAATTCTCTTCACAGCTGTTAGAAGGGATTGTTTAGGAGTTGATTGAAATCTTGCCACCATTCCCACTGCTTGCATAATATCTGGCCTTGTAGCAGCTACGGGCGGGACAGCGCCAATTATTAACCTGTAATGAGTTGCATCTACGGAGGGAGAATCACCATCTTTGCTCAATTTGCAACCCGTGGTCATTGGTGTGCTCATGGGTGCATATTTTGCCATCCCATATCTTTTAAGCATGTCTTTAAGATATTTTGCTTGAGATATAAACATGCCTGCTGTGGTTTGAGATACTTGTAATCCAAGGAAGTAAGATAACTCACCAATCATTGCTGGCAAAAATCAGATCATCAACATATACAAGAGTGACCAGTAATTTATCCTTGTCCACCTTCATGTAGAGATTACTTCCTGCCACCCCCTTTTTGAAACCTTGTTGTTGTAGATAGTGATCCAATTTTGCATACCAAGCTCTAGGAGCTTGTTTCAATCCATACAATGCCTTTTCAACTTGCATACAAAGTCTTTTCCTTCAACTAGGCCAAACTCTTTTGATTGCTCCATGTAGACTTCTTCCATGAGTTCTCCACTTAGAAATGCTGATTTTACGTCCATCTGATAGACTTTGACCCCATTTGAACAAGAAAATGCCAAAAACATCCATATGGCTTCCAATCTGGCTACTAGCTAAGTCACCACGTTCGTGTTCGTGTTCGTGTTTGTGTTCGTGTTCGTGTTCGAGATCGGCGACCTTGAAATTCGAATAAAGTTCGGCACCTGAAATTTTACTAATAAAGTTCGGCATAAAATTCAACAGATAGAAATTTGAAAAAAAATGTATATATATATATATATAAAAAAAATAAAAAATAAATAAAAATCAATTTAAAGTCAGATTCAAAGTCCATAACACACACTAACGAATTTCAAAATGAATTTCAACCGAATTTTAATGAATTTAAAAACGATTTTCAACGATTAAATTCACCTTGAAATTCAAATTCGTTTCAAGTTTGAGTTTGCCATTTTGTACAGCAAACTTGAACAAATAAATTTGAATTTGTTTGAAGTTCGGCAAATTTCAAATTTTTTCGTTCAAAACCTGGTGACTAAGGCTACTAGTGCAAAGGTTTCTTCAAAGTCAATTCCTTCAATTTGTGAGTATCCCTTGCACATGAGTCTTGCTTTGTTTCTGATTATTTGTCCATCCTCATTCATTTTGTTTTTGAACACCTATTTGGTTCCAATTATATTTCTATCTTTCGGACGAGGTACCAGCGCCCATGTCTCATTCTTCTCGATTTGAGACATTTTTTATTCCATGGCTTTTACCCAATGAGGATCCTTGCTTGAGTAAAATTTTCTGGTTCTATCATAGATAAGAGAGCAACATCATCTTTCCTTGGTGTACTTGTCATCCTTCTTCGGGTTTGTATTCCCTCATCTACGTTGCCAATAATCTCTTCTTCCGGATGATGTTTTTTGGAGGAATTTCACTTTTGAAGGAGTTTGAGATGGTTCTTTTTAATTTCTTGATCTTTTTCCTCTTTTGCTAGATCTTCTTCGAATTCTTCAAAGATAGGATCTTCTTCATAGACTTCAATTTCTTTGTCTGGAAGAGCTTCATCAATTTTTACATCAATGCTTTCTACTACCTTTCGTAGTCGATTATTGTAGCATTTGTAAGCTTTGCTTCTTGTAGAATATCCAAGGAATATTCCTTCATCAACCCGAGAATCAAATTTTTCTAGTGAGTCATCATTGATCTTCATAAAGCATTTGCTTCCAAAGATTCTAAAGTACTTTATTGAATCAAGTCTTCCTTTCCATACTCATATGGTGTCTTGTCATTATTTGGTCTTAGTTGAGTTCAATTCAAGGTATAAATTGTTGTCCTGACTGCCTCTTTCCAAAACTTGGGTTGCACATCAGCTGCTAGTAGCATTGTTCCTGCCATCTCTTGTACAGTTCAGATTCTTCTTTCTCCTACTCCATTTTGTTTGGGAGTTCTAGGAACAGAGAGCTCTCTTTTGATTCCATGCACTTTACAGAATTCATCAAATTCTTTTGAAGTAAATTCTCCTCCTCTATCTATTCTAAGGCATTTAACCTTTGATTCTTTCTCATTCTCTACTAGAGCTTTAAAATTCTTGAAACATTAAAAATGCTTCGGATTTGAATTTTATAAAGTATACCCACATCATTCTTGTATAGTCATCAACAAATAAAGCAAAATACCTTTCGCCTTATAGAGTTGGACTTCTAGTTGGTCCACATAAATCTGCATTATGATCTCCAAAGGTTTTGATGCTGAAACAGGTTCTAGTTTGCTTTCCATGTTGACATAGGCCACACACAACTTGATCTGGCTTGATAATCTTTGGAATATCCCTTACTGCATTAGTTTTGCTGATATTAATAAAGTTATCAAAGCTTAGATGCCCCAGTCGTTGTGCCATAACCAACTTTCATCTGTTCGACTTATATAGCATTTGTCTTCTTGAATTTTGCTCAAAATGTATACATTGTCTGGTGTTCTTACTCCTTTTGCTATACATTGTCTAGTGTTCTTACAGTGACTATGGAAATAAAAGGCTAAGTGGGTCTTTATTTAAGTGGGTGAGTTAAAAAATAGAAAGTGAGAATTAAATGCACACTTATTCTCATCCCTAGATCTAAATGAATCCCAGCCATTAGATATTAGAGTAACCCAAAAGGTCATTTAGAGAGTACAAAAAGAAGAGGAGAAAAAAGATCAATTCATTCTTTCATGAGCATTTGAGAGAAAAAGAAGAGAAAGCAAGGAGAAAATTTATGAGCAATGAGGAAGTGAAGGAGAGCAACAAGAAGACATTTCAGCGAATCTAGGCAGCAATGTTTATCGGCACGCATCCCAAGGCAAAACCGTACAGCAAGAGAAATGCACATAAATCGAGGAAGAGGTACAATAGCAAGGGCACGAATTTCAAGGTAGATTTTGGGCACAATTTTCGAGGCAGTCGTACTGCTAAAATCCATATGGCACGTACAATCCGTACAGCGGGTTCCAAGCACAATTTTCAAGGCAGGCCGTACAAAGACAAAGCTTCCCACATTTCTCGAGCTGTATCTTTGCCCTGCAAGTGTGAGACAACATGATCTCGAACTCCATCGAGTATGAACCTCTTCACCTTCACCTGCTCAGCCTTGTACTTCTTCTTCTGATCATTGTTTGCGGGAACAGCAACAACACTCTTGACGTAGGCTTCAAGATCGTACTCCTCCAGAACAGTTAAGATTTTTGTCTTCCATATGACATAGTTGGAAGCTCTTTCTCCAAATTGTCCTGATCTCTAAGCTCATGTGATGCCATCTCACCCAAATTGTCAAATTGACTCCTCTAGTTTATGCTCAGCACTGATCTGTTGTCCGGCAAGTGAAGAATTCAAACTTTTGGTGAGGAAAGTCCTCCGAGGAGAAAATTCCCCTTCTATGTGTCTTCGCTCTTTTCCGACAGATTTATGCCACGGCAGAAACTGTGTCCTTCAAGCACTGCATTGAGGCTCTGCATCACTCCTTCTACCTATGCAAGCTCACGATCCAAAAATCGCACCTCTCTGTCAACTCTCTTAGAGAGATTTCCTCGGCATCTCTGCTTCCCTGCAAGGACTGTGCAATCCCTTCAAGGGGATTCGAATTGCTGCCAAATGCAGCTATTGGCCTCTCTGCTCAGCGTTCGATCTTCTCTTCATGTTTCAAATCAATGCTCTGATACCATGTTGTTAAAATTGGAAACCACGGCAAAACTTCATGTGGGTCATCTTATTCATGGCTGATAATATTTTTATTAGATTCCTCTCGTCCAGAGGTGTAGGATTGATATAAATATCATCCAATTTCGATAAGTATTCATGGAGATATGAGTTTATTTTGATTATGGAATTATTATCAAGCCGACCTACAACTCATGTAGGCTCAGAAGCCCAACAGTCGCATCTATTCAAACACCAAC
>APFE031253281.1:40944-62500 GCA_000404065.3 Pinus taeda | reverse complement strand
TCTTCATCAAGCTCAGAACCGCATGAAGCAACAGGTAGACCAGCATCGCTCAGAGCGCCAATTTCAAGAAGGGGATCAGGTCTTTTTACGGCTCCAACCATATAAGCAAACACCACTCAAAAACAAGGGGTGTCAGAAACTCTCTCCCAAATTCTACGGACCATATCAAGTACTTCAGCTCATTGGCGAAGTGGCCTACAAGTTGGCTTTGCCACCTACTGTAAAAATCCATCCAATTTTTCATGTCTAAAAATCCATACCTGGCTCTGATACCACTTGTTGTAGATCAAACCCAGAAATATTATAGATCTGATAAGAAAGTATGAGACAATGCAAATAAACCCATAAATAATATGAAATGAATCTTTATTGATCAACACCCTTAAGGTAGGGCAACACCATACAATCACTCCTTAAGGAAGGAGAACACTCCACAACCCATTCATACAAGAATACTTCTCTTCATATCTCTCCATGTGGAGTCTCTAGCCTCTATATAGGCCTCATACATACAATACCATGCATCATTACCATGATTTCCTAATACCATCAACTAATACCATGGGCCCCTTACATTATTATTAACTACTTGTGGTCCCTTACATGACATGGGTTAACCACCTTATTTTATTACTATGGCCCATCCCATTATTACATTATTACCTTGGGTACCTCCCTCGGTACCCCATATTACCCCCCCTAGGTATATAACATTCCACCTCCCTTAGCATGTTTCGTCCCCGAAACATGGGAAGAACACAAATAATAAGATCTACTCAAAAGAGTAGTCCACTGATACCATGCACGTGCATCTAGCCATCCAAGAGAAAGGTGAACCCTCGATCTCGTTGGTGCCTCGCTCGCTTGATATGGAAGTTGACCATGGCATCTCTTCTGTGTTATGTAGTAGGTGGATCTTCACTCCTCACTATCCATCATACGGAGGTTGTTTTCCTTGTGGCTAATAGGTTGCCATTTTGTTGGTTGTTTTCTTGTGGGGTGATGTGCGTGATGATATATTGAAGTTTTAACCCACGGTGTCTTTTTCTTTAATTCACCCTGCTGAGGTGCCTGTTGTGGTGTCTTATTTTCCAATATGACTTCAACCACTGAGTCCTCCTCTGATGTATCAGCACCTGTAACCTTATCTGCTTCAGCCTCTGTTTGTGTCTGATTGTCGACCATCAACTGCTCATCATCTGATATGTCAGACCCTGGGACATCTTCTGCTTCAGCCTCCTTGGACTCTATATGTTTATGAATGGAAATATCCTGTAATGTAATTTTCTTTTTTTTATACCAGAGCTTCAGGAATTTCTTCTGTACATTAATATTGATAGTACCCATGGATTCCATCCAAGGATATCCCAAAACAACATCCATATTATCCATCTCTGAAGCATAAAAATCACCATGCAACACATATTTATCCATAGAAATCTTCAAGTCCTTGTACACTTGAACATCCTCATTATCAACCTGTGTATGTTCAATTTGTTTTGCTGGGACTTGCAATTTTTTTGCCAAATTAACACTGATAAAATTACATTTACAACTAGGATTGATAGAAACAATGATCTTCTCTTTCTGAAGCAATCCATGAATCTGTAATAAGGATATACCAGTAGGAATTAACCCCTTATGTGTCTCATTCTCCTTTTTTCTAGCTTGAGACCATTTGTCTAAAAGGACTCGTTCAAATTCTACATCTGAAAGTTTTGTCAACTGCTTGTTGTCAAGTGAGAACCACCATTTGACAGCCTCATCTTTGAAATTAAACCACACTGAATCCTTCCAAAGTGTCCCATATGTAAGCTTTTTTCTCCGTATGAGTTCTTCAATAGTAGGACCATTATCATTCCCTGTAAAAAATGCCTTGCTAGAAGCCATGAATGGTTTGGAAAAAATTTCACTCACTTGGCGAAAATTTGAAAATGTCACAGTTTTGTCAATATTGCTCAGAATCCTTATTATGACCTGTTTTCAGAAATGGAACAATCATTCTGCATCTGACCATGTGATGAAAATCCTGATCCAAGCACTAGAATTCCAGATCTGCGCTGTTACTCTCCTGCCGTCACCCAAAATTTCTGAAAAAAACGTTGATTTTAAATCAGCGATATCTCCCTCATCCGGAGTCCGATTCGACTGATTTTTTTTTTAAATTAGGTGTTTTTTCACAAAGATTCCAGATATACAATTAGATCTTGCATATACTGCACCAGGATGTCCAGATCTGTGCCGCAAACGCGCTGCCCTGAAAAATTAGCTGGAACCCCACTGATTTTTAGATCAGCAATATCTCCTTCATCCAGACTCTGTTTCGACCGATTTTTTTTTTTTTTTAAATCGCTATTTTTTCACAAAGAATACAGATTGGCAATTAGATTTTGCAAATCTTGTACCAAGACGTCCAGATCTGTGCCGCAAACTTGCTACCCTGAAAAATTACCTGCAACCCCACTGATTTTTAGATCAACGATATCTCCTTCATCTGGACTCCGATTCAACTGATTTTATTTTTTTTGAAATTGGCTATTTTTTCACAAAGAATACAGATCTGCAATTAGATTTTGCAAATATTGCACCAAAACCTATAGATCTGATCTGCAAACTCGCCGCCCTTGAAATCCTGCAAAAAGTAAAAAAAAATTCTCCACTTTTGTGCCCAAGAAAGTGCTCTGATACCACTTGTTGTACCTCCGATACCACTTGTTGTAGATATAACCCAGAATATTATAGATCTGATATGAAAATATAAGATAATGCAAATATACCCAAAAATAATATGAAATGATTCTTTATTGATCAAACCCTTAAGGTAGGGCAACACCATACATTCACTCCTTAAGGAAGGAAAACACTCCACAAGCCATTCATACAAGAATACTTCTCTTCATATCCCTCCATGTGGAGTCTCTAGCCTCTATATAGGCCTCATACATACAATACCATGCATCATTACCATGGTTTCCTCATACCATCAACTAATACCATGGGCCCCTTACATTATTATTAACTACTTGTGGTCCCTTACATGATATGGGTTAACCACCTTATTTATTACTATGGCCCATCCCATTATTACATTATTACCTTGGGTACCTCCCTTGGTACCCCATATTATCCCCCCTAGGTATATAACAAAATCTCTGTGTATATGTGTTTTATGTGTTATGATCTCGCATTTTTATTTTATGTGTTTTAGAATTCGTATGCAGGTAATTTCTGTATGGGGTTAAAACCTACAGGAATAAAGGGCAGATATTAAGCTTCACAACATAGGATACATCATAGATTTTCGCTGTAAAAAATTGTCCAACAATAAACAACTCCGATAATAATGCCAACACCCATCTATTTAAACGGTGACAAAGATGGTTGACCCAAGCAGCCATGTAAGTAGGTCCATAGAATCTGCAATCGGATAAGGGTTTCCTGGTAACCCCTTGTCGACCTCAGGTGAGCTACAAGTTCCTTTTTGTTGCCCCCCAAAAAAATTATCGATGGAAACGTAGAGAAAAATGTCTTTAATATCAATTCCCACATAAATGGTAACTTCTCTTCCTGCAACATCTGTAAACGGACATCTCATGTGGCCCAAGAAACACCTCAAGCAAGCTGCACACAATTCACAATTCAAGCTTTTGGCTCATCAATCTCATGGAGTTCTGTTATTTCATTACCATAATTCACCTCGCTTCCACTAAGCGGCCCAACAACGCGTTCATGGATTCTGCTTTCAGCTTGCCAGCTGCTGGGCATGGGATCCCCTGCAGCAGGTTTTGGGGCTTAAAGCCCGAGTTTTGGTCAACTATATTGTAAGACTTTGCAAAGTGTGGGCGCGGAGCGCAAAAGTATAGAATGAGTCATAGTGTTGTCCGCCCTAAGAATTGTAAAATAATGTAAAGTTGTGTCGACCTACCCATGGTCCACAGACCATGGGATTGTATAAATAGAGTGAGCCTCTAGGTGTAAAGATAGTTTTTGGAGAGAAAAGAAAGTAGATAGATGCAAAGGCATGGTCATAGCATAGGGGGAAAGTTGAAGTGTATTGGGTCGTAGTAAGAAGAGGCTCTACAGCTGAGTGCGCAAAGGCCTAGTAGAGTCTGCAGCTAAGTGCGCGGACCCATGCAGTTGAGTGCGCAGGGCAGAGTTAGGTCTATAAGTGAGATTGTACTTGAGAAGGAATACTAATAAAGATAAGATTGATTTGGAATATTGTGCATCTATGTTTCTATTTATCTTTATGCATTTATATTGTTTATGGTTATGCACATTTACCTGAATGTTGAATAAAGTAATAAGAACATTGGGCCCTCACAAGTTAAGTTAAGCACTAATATAATAGTGCAGTAAGAATAGAGATTAGGATAGTACTTTATTCGTGCCCTTACAGAGCTACACGGAGGTAGTGGCACAGGTCATGGAGGGTAGACAACTACGCAGAGTAGCGCAAGCGCGCAGGCTTGGACCACAAACCTCCAGAACCTTCATCAAGACATCCCTAGGGTGCCGAAACCTGATTGCAGCACCCTCCCATACTACTTTGAGTGAGACCTCAGTCCGCACTCCATGGACAATTGCCGAAAGGGCGAGTAGTACCGGGATTTTCTTGGCTAAATCATGTCTAAACCTAGGTCAGGCCCCACTAAGCCAACAAATGGTTTCGTTGCCAAGATCGGGATATGCATAAGGGATGTCTGATGTCGTGCCACTGGAACCCAACAAAGAAGGAAATTGAAGAGTGGTTCGACAAGAAGATTCACGAATTCGTGACATAGGAAAACAAAACTCCACAAGTATTTGAGAAAAAGTGGTTGGATCGCTACGTGTATACGGAAGTCCACAAGATTTTCTTTGCAACCTTTCCTTCTGAACTGTATGAGTGGATTGCGAGGTTAGCCGACAGCTAGGGAAGGTGTAGGCTTGACCAACCAATAGTGTGGACTCCAGAATTAGTGCCTAGACTGCAAGCCTCAAAAGATAAGATAGCGCGAGCTGTGGACCACTGGCTTAACCGAATAATAGGAGGATTTATCAATGAGTTCGCGGTGGACATGATCGTCAGTTATAATGAGGTAGAGTGATGTTTTCTCAAGGGATTGTGAGGTAAGTATATTAAATCTTTGAATACCTGGATTAAGATTATGTTATGTGAAAATCGAGTTATGCAAATAAATTAATGTTTGGGATTACGCAGAGCGGAAAAATCTATAGAAGCGGAAGTAGTGAAGAATTAGAAAATAGTCCCTTAATTTCACCCTCATGGGAGAGCGAGGATGAGCTCATGAAAGTTTCTCCGAGAAGCGCAATCAGTTTGATAAGGCAACGAATTCCACGGTTACCACCCACACCACCCCCCACTTCACCTCCTTCACCTCCATCTCCACCCACTCCACCTCCATGGTTCAGTATGGTGAGCACAATCAAACTACCAGTATTCAGAGGAGTAGGGAATGAGGATCTGGACCAATTCTGGTTCATGGTAAGAGTAGTATGGGAAGCACAAGGTGTCACAGACGACAACATTAAAAGGGCTACATTGGTGAGCGCGTTGCAGGATCGCGCATTAACGTGGTACATCAAGCACTCTAACGACCACCCAAACCCAGGGATAAAAAAGATCCAGAATGCGTTGAATAGATAATTTAGCAAGCCAAAATCAAAGACGCAGTCAATCATCAGGTTTAAAGAGATCGTGATGCTTCTGGGCGAGACCCCCTGGGATCTGGACAAAAGGCTCAAGAGTACAATTTCCGAGGCCAATATGACACTAACGGATGCACAACATCACACATGGTTTGTAGCATCTCTGACGCCACACTTGAGGATGGCGCTATCACAACAAAAACTTTCTACCTAGGCCGAATCATTGGAGATGGTTATGACATTACATGAGACCCTGATACAGGACCCTGGGTTGGGAGTTCAGCAAATCCACGTGCAACTACAGAATCTATGTTTGGAAATGCAAAGCTTGAAGCAAGATAGGGCACTATGGCCAGAGGCGCACGAGGAAGTATGGTGCATAAAATGAAAAGGCCAGGGTCATGACAAGGATCATTGTCCATTGTTTGCGAACTACTTCACAGGAGGAGGGCCAATGTCGTTGAGACCGAAGGCACAGGCAGGGCCGAGCGCGACACTAGCTTTATAGTGCTCGATCTGTCAGATAGGAGTGAAACACACGACGAACAATTGTCATTTGCTGCAGAAATATACACAGACGCCCCAACAATTGCTTTGTAATTTCTGCAGGTCGATAGGCCACGATAAGCGCACTTGTCGCAGTTACGAGCTAATGATGGATCAGACCCTAGCCTATGGGATACATACCGAAACGCGAGCCCTCGAACCAGATGTGGGGATGGCATGCACTGGATTTTAGGGGCAAGGTCGAGGACGAGGTGGAATGGGACCACGAAGGGGTCGCGGACAATTAATTTGTTACAATTGCAAAGGACCAAGGCACTATGCCCGCGACTATACCAACCCGATGAGGATATCCTATACGTATTGTGCTCAGTTTGATCATGAAACAATAGATTGTTTGACATTGATCACAAATATGAACGAAAAAGGGGTATTCCAGCCTCCCCCGACTCAGAATATATAAATGATAAGGTCTGAACTGCGCGAAGAGGACCTGAATGTAAACATGATGCTCAGAAGTGGTGCGACCACAGGAGAAGATAAGGGAAAGCAACCAAGGGAAAGTACGTGGGTTCACAAGGCTCCTGCAAAGGAACCCGAGTTTGACTTAGAATGCACAAAGGAGAAATTCATGGAAGCTAAGAAGAGGTTCGCGGAGGCCTCCACTTCAAGTAGTAAGGATCAACCAGAGCCAGGAATGGATCCTTCAATTCTTACTTCATTCCTGAAGACATGCATGAAATTGCTACGCGACGACAAGGCGGTTAAAGGACTACAGGAACTAATCACCAGGTGCGCGAGGTCAAGGGAACCACGCATCGTTCGTAAATTGGGAAAGCATGCATTGTGCACTGGAAGAGAAATGAGGTTGAATACACAGATTGGGGAATATGAAATGGATCAGGTAATCCTAGATCTAGGTTCAGACGCGAATGTATTACCAAAGCACACATGGAAATGTATGGGCAGGCCCACGTTACAATGGTCCCCCATTCAATTATGAATGGCGAACCAACAGAAGATTTTGCCCATGGGAAGGTTCCAAGGGGTAATAGTTGACATTGAAGGCGCGAGCACATAGACGGATTTTGAAGTAATAGAGATTGTCAACGACAACAATCCTTATCTTGCATTGTTAGGAATAGACTGGGCCACTGACATGAAAGAAGTCATCAACTTGAAGAAGTGCAAGATGATCTTCGAGAAAAATTCATTACGCATAGTAGTCCCACTAGAGCCAGCCGAAGGAACGTGCTACACTGAACCAGTGTGAGACGATGACAACAATGATAATCTTGATTGTATTTACAAGATAACTATGCGAGACCAGGATTGGGTGAATCCGACTGCATATGGGAGGATCTCGTGGGAGCACAAAGGCTCCTGCACTTCGAATTCAAATGAAGAAGTGGAGCGCTAGCAGAATCGGTTACACGAAGTGAAAATGCTAAATTGCAACATGATGATTAGATCACTGCGTTGCGTGATAACAGAGGCATGAGAGCTACCGACATATGATGGATTGACAATGGTGGATGAATTCTTGAGCAAATTTGAAAGCATGGTACTGAAATAGCAGCGGTTTGATGCATTGAAATGGGCACTACGTGCAACACCCGCACGATGGTGGGGTACACATCAAGAAAACTTTGAGGACTGGCGTGGATGTAGAAGGATGATGTGCCTATGGTTTGGAAGCCCCCAACTTTGAACGAGAGCTGGACAGCCAGGACGGAGTAACTTGCATGCCCACCTGTGTTGATGGATACACACATGTGTTGTGTAGTCCACACAACCACACCCCAAAATAAGGATCGAAAATTAGAAAAGGATGTTGCAGCAGGAAAGGCGACATGCACCACAAACGGTTTACGTAGAAGCATTCAAGAAGGTATGCTGTATCCTAAACAGAGTTCACCAGATGAGACGAACTGATTGTGACCTGTGCATACTAGCGGTTCAATGGGCCTATAAGACCATGTGCAAAAACCTGAGCGCAGAAATGATTCCGAAGCTGAAGAGCAGAGTCGAGACCATAGTTTTGGAGGAAAGGAATCCTCATGCAATAGATCCCACAGTTGGAAGAGTACACGAGGACCAGGACGAAGGAATTATGCAACCGTGCAAGGACGAACATATGCAGATTCAGAAGGCCATTCGATGAGGGAACCTTAAGCTTCACAAACTCAAAGAAGATCAGGTACAACTGAGGTAGAAAAGCATGTTAATGGACACAGAGATCAAAAAACTGGAAAGCAAAATCGCGCAAGCATGTCGCGTCAATAATCTACAAATGACAGGACAAGATATGAGCAACCATACTGATGCATTAGAATATTGTCGTCGAGCATTTATGACTCTGCTACCATGGCTACAACACACCTTACCAAAGAGAATAACCAGGGGAGCACACTGCGTAAGGAGGAAGGCACGGTGTTGACTGTCGCAAGGATAATTGAGGGGCACCCGCGGGCCAGGCTAGAGGGTGAATTGAAGCCTCAAACAGGTAGTTCAACCACGTGACGATCCATAGGGAGCACAGTCTCAGCGCTCCAAGCAGTTGAAAGAGAGCGCGGGACTATAAAAGAGTCTGTGAGGGAGTTGCACGATTAGGAGGGTACACGCAGGATCAGCATGTCACAGGGGTCGCACCCGCGCATAGGGGGTTGCGCTGTCGCACGGGTAGGCTGGGAGGTGACCGTTGGCATCATTATTCATGACAAGATGTCCAATTTAAGGCAAAGAGGAGTGGGCGACAGGCAATTAAGACACGAATTAAGAGCTAGATTTGGGACAATTTGCCGCCAAGAAGGAATTAATTACTTAGAAGTGGGGGGAATGGTCGAATTCAAATTCAAAAGATGCTATAAAATCCCCAGGGCTAACCACAAGGCAACACTTGGTTGTGTGAGAATTGAGCAGTTACATAACAGTGAGCGTCGCATACTCTTACCATCCTTGACTATAGACACGATGACTATTTCCAGAACAAGAGTGTGATTCACCGAAGACAGCACGAAGCCCCATATGGCCCATGAGGAGCCCGAAGAGGTGGCAGTTGCACCAGAAGTTCCAAAACCACCATGAACGCTGCATCCAAAGAAATATAAGCAGACTATGGGCCCAGTTTGTGTATCCCCAAGAAACCCACGGTTTGGTAAATTGTCAATGGCAGAAAAGGGAAAAGTCGTCACCGTTGAATTAGAAGAAGAGGAGGAAGACTTGCAAGCTCTAATCACTCAAATTGAGATGTAAGACGATGTGGCGAAGGATGTCTCACCAATTCCTTCCACAACAAAGTTACTTATGTACATCCCCCCGTGGAAAGGGCAAACCAAGATACCGAAAGACCTGGAGGCCACAAAGAGTGAGCTCTAGACCCCGCTCCTCCCCGACGATATAATGTTTGAAGGTCTGCCTTTGGGGCGAATACCTACCATGAAGTTCGAGGATTGGGACCTCGCAGACAACGAGAGGTTCCCACACATGGCCACAAAGAGTTTAATGAAGTAGAAATGGTTGCGCGATGTGGAGAAGGTTGGGTTACTCCATTTGCGATGGATACCCCACTACCACCGTGTACCCATCACCATTTTTGTCATCAGGCAGTTGTTGTGCATGGGGAATGATGGGTATCTCTGGCTGGAGGATCCTATTCCCATCACGGCCAACCTAATTCACATAATTTCTCGACTACCCTTCAAAGGACACGACCCCGCGGCCATAGCAGGAAAAAGTAGCGAATTGGCCCTCGCAGAAGCCATGAAGGCCGAGTATAAACTAGAGAAGAAAAAGTAGGGGTACGCAATAGCAAGCATTAAGGACAAAGGGGTGCGCATAGCCACCCAATTGTTGGTTGGCAAGCTAATGAGGAAATTTCACACCAACAAAGTGCCAACGTCTGTGATTACACTGGCGAAGTAGTGTGCGGAGGGGGTACAGTTCAACTAGGTGTTGTTCCTCTACGAGAAGTTTCTAACGAACTGCAAGGAGGCCCAAGAGCAGGGTGTTAGGCCCCTATACTACTAGTGTAACCCCTTATTATTATTAGTACAACCCTCTTATTTTATTGATGTACCCATGTAGTTCCCATATTGTTACTATTGTGCCCCATAGAAGCCCACTATTGTTATTATTGTGTCCTTACATTATTATTGTTATGTCAGCTCTAATTATATAATGACCCCTTAGACTCCTATATATAGAAAGGAAGTCTTTTCATTTGTATCATCCAAGAATTGTTCATTTATGTAATGTAAAGGAGGTTTCCCCCTTGAAGAGGCTGAATTCTAAGGCGTTGATCTATCTTTTCTTGAGCTGGTTTCATAACATTTGGTATCAGAGCTTTGGATTCTAGGGTTTCGTTGCTCCAAACAGGTAATTGTGGAATTTTCGCTATAACTTTTTTTCTGTGATGTTTCAGAAGTCGAAAAAAAAACCATTTGAGAAGACATCGCACTGAATCTCGAATCTAAATTTTAGAGATTTTTGTTCTATATTTGCGGAGATATGATCTGAGGAAGTTGGTATTTTTGTAGACTCCTGAATTACATTCTAAACAGGTGACATGGGGAAAATTGTCATAACTTTCTCTTTGTGCATCGGATTTAAATTTCGTCAGAAGGTATAGAAAGAGGACGGACTGTAGTTTCTTGTATATATTGTTTAGAGCTAAAGGTCGAAACAGTGACTCGTGGTACTTCGTACAAGTTTTCTCTACTGAACTAGTCTATAATCAGGTCACTATTGGAGATTTTGCATAACTCTTCCTTGGAGAATCCAATTGGGATCAGACTGGTGGCATTGGAAAGAGGACACAGAGGGCTACTACAGGTCACAATTTCAGAACTTAAAGATCCGAAAGTACAGAGTTATAGTCATTTGAAGATCGAGCTCCTAAAATTTAAAAAAAAAAAAAAAAAGCAAGATGCAGAAGTTTGATGGCAAGGATCCGGTAAATTGGATACTTCAGATGGAGCAATATTTTGATCTACATGGTGTACCATTGTTACAAAAGGTATGTATTGCATCTTCATATTTAGAACCAGATCAATTTTTATGGTATAAAGGGCTTTGTTCTCATAAACGGCTTGTTACGTGGTCAATTCTCATGGAGGAAATGATAGCACATTATGAGGATACAAAGAGCAACACCTTCTTTAGAGCAACACCACAATAACTGGAAAGAGTAAAAGGGCTTTGTGACATAGTGGAAAGTAAAATTATGGCAACAAGGAAGTCTACCCGCCACAACTATAAGGATGCAACTGGATTTTCTCCTAGCCTTCCACAACCTACAAGGGTTACACCAGAACAATTGGAAGAAAAAAGAGAAAAAGGGCTTTGTTACAATTGTGATAGCAAATGCACTAAAGGTCATAAGTGTGCTAAGAAGAAATTATTTTACATAGAATATGAAGATGAGGAAGAAAAGGATCAAGAAACATCAAAAGAAGAGGATATATGCCAGGACCCCACCCCAGAGAAAGAAGAAATGAATCATACCATATCTTGTAAAGCATTGGCAAGAATTACCACTCCTCAAACTCTCAAGATAGAAGGACATATCAAGAAGAAAAAGGTGCAAGAAGTCAAAGATCACATCAAGAAAGAAGAAATGAATCCAACCATATCTTGTAATTCATTGGTCGAAATTACTACTCCTCAAACTATCAAACTATCAATATAGAAGGACATATCAAGAAGAAAAATGTTCAAGAAGTGAAAGATCACATCGAGCATCAAGAAATGAATCCAACCATATCTTGTAAAGGATTGGAAAAAAACACCACTCCTCAAACCGTAGAGATACAAGGACATATCAAGAAGAAAAAGGTTCAAGCAGTGAAAGATCACATTGAGCATCAAAAACAAGTTGTCCAACTTTTAAAGAATAACGCCACTTTGGTGCAAAATCAAATGAAACAACAGGTAGATCAACATCGTAGTGAAAAATGTTTTGATGTAGGTGATTGGGTATTTTTACTGCTACATCTCAAGCAAGCTATTTATGAGAAGGAAATGTTGGCAATACTACATGCACTTAAAAAATTGCGACCTTACCGAATGGGAAGACTCTTCAAGGATGAGGATGTGGAAGCATTGTTTTGTGCTATTTCTATTATCCAACTAGATTGGATAAACGAAGCAAGGGATGAATCGAAGAAGGATGAAGAAGTATGTCCACTTATTCAAAAGTTGCAAAAGATCCCAATTCAAAAAATATTGGCAGAAATTGAAGAGGAAGGAAAAATCATATTGGAACCTAGAGCAGTCACAGAAACAAGAACCCGACAGCTACGAAATCAATCAATTTTAGAGTATCTCATCAAGTGGAAGAACTTACCCACTGAAGATTCCACATCGGAGGAAAAGAAGTTTATACAGAAGCATCAAGAACTACTCAAGCGTTGAGGACAACACTTTTTGAAGGAGAGGGGCATGTTAGGCCCCTATACTACTAGTGTAACCCCTTATTATTATTAATACAACCCTCTTATTGTATTGATGTACGCATGTAGTGCCCATATTGTTACTATTGTGCCCCATAGAAGCCCACTATTGTTATTAGTGTGCCCTTACATTATTATTGTTATGTCGGCTCTGATTATATAATGACCCCTTAGACTCCTATATATAGAAAGGAGGTCTTTTCATTTGTATCCTCCAAGAATTGTTCATTTATGTAATGTAAAGGAGGTTTCCCCCTCGAAGAGGCTGAATTCTAAGGCGTTGATCTATATTTTCTTGAGCTAGTTTCATAACACAGGGTAAGACATTCCACTATGCGTGGTTGCCCTTATCCATCTTGTTGGTTGCAGGGGAACTATCGGAGGACAGCCAGTTTCCCAGTATTGAGGATGATCTGCCTAAAGCCACGAGGTATACCTCACTCTTAGCTACAAAAGACGCGGAGAGGATTCTCAAGAGGAAGGTGTTCTGGTTGTTCATGGAGGCGAGAATCCGAATATGGATCAACCGAAGGATGCGCCTATCTCCCACGGTTTATAACAGCTTGCAGAGCTCGGCAGAGTTCAAGGCAAATATGCATAACTTGTATATCCAGGTGTGCAAGAATCCAGTGCAGAAATTGGTGAAGCTTTTGTTCATCGCAACAGATGATGCAATCTTTGTAGTAATGGAGTCATGGCCTCTAGAGTGAATCGCCCCAGACTTGGCAGGAATGGAGAAGGCTACAGCCCAGCAAAGAAAGAAGGACACCAAGTTGCGCATCACGCAGCTGGTTGAAAAGGGGCGCCAGGAACAAGAAGCAATCACACAGTAGAAGACAATTAATGCAACAATAGCGGCATAGATGGCAGAAACCACAAAAGTGCCAACAGAAGAGCCCGAGGAGGGCCAGGAGATGTCCATGGGGCAGTAGACCGGGGAAGTGGACAGGACAGAAGAGCGCATGGACCCTGGTTCAACATCAACCCAACTCAAGCAGCCACACGTCCCTGAGAAAACAACTCCCAGGAAGAAGGTAAAGGCGACAAAGACGTCTGTCGACCTAATCACGCTCTCAGAAGGTGATCTGTTTGACATCGGCAAAACAATTCGCAAGGTCACAAAGGATGCATGCCAGGAAATGAGGATGGAGCAGAACATTGTGTTGGGGGCTCTCAGCGTACAACTATAAGGCTTATAGGTAAAGCCCCCCAATTAGGTACAATGGCTTTGTACGTCACAGCAGGAATTGCATAAGCTGAACAAATGATGTGCGCCTGTAGGGACAACCCTTTCGTGTTGCCCGAAGGTGCCCTGACAGCAGCAAGCGAGGTTGACCAGGCTACAATGAGCAACATAAAAGGCGTCGGCTTAAACCTAGTAGCCCTGCCGTATGAAACCCTGTACCAATTATAGGATGGGGTCATTTCAGAGCTCCACGCCAGGGAAGGCCGCACGATCCAGGTCTTGCACGAGCATAAAATCAAAATGGATTAGCTCAACCTCCAGCATGATGATTTGGTTGCGCAGGCTCGTAGACTAGAGTAGGAGGTAGAGGATGCATGTAGGAGTGTCCTCGAGTTGGCCGTGCTGGCAGATCTACCAGCAGCAGAGCGGGTCCACAGATTGGCGACTAGAGTCCGTGAGGCTAGGGAGGAAATGACGAAGGTTCAGTTAGAGCTAAACCTGCAAATCACCGAGCTACGGTTGAAGGCACGGCCTTTCATTCCCCCAGAGGTTAAAGAGCAGCGCGCCCACGCTATCCAAATGGGGTTGGAGCAAATTGGTCAAGCGGTACAACACTGCACTGGGATGTTGGATAAAGCACTAACCATGCTTACATACCTGCAAGAAGATCCAAACCTATAGCACCTAGAGACAGAGGCGCACAAGTTGCAGCAAGAGTACAACAGTGTCCGGGGGACCATGTAGACAGTTTTCCTTACTCAACGACTCACCAAACTACAACAGGCAAGGGCACTAAAGGATCAATTAGACATCGCGTGACAAAAAGAAGCCCTGCTTAAAGCGCACATCAAACCACGGATCGATGAATTTTTCAAAATTACAGCTACAATTGAAGGAAAGCTGGCACAAATGCAGCAACTTTATGCGGTTAGACAGGAATGTGACCCTGCTCATGAAGGTTCAAAGATACGCGTGCAGCAAGTATAGCAGACAGTGGAACATTGTGTCGCAGACACCCAAGCTATACGAGACCTGCTGGATGGACTCCATGCAAAGATCGACGCACCAACAGAGTGACTCGAGACGAGTCATGATGATTGTGCTGGGGGCTTGTTGGGCATGGCATCCCCCGCAGTAGGTTTTAGGGCTTAAAGCCCAATTTTTGGTCAATTATATTGTAATACTCGGCGAAGTGCAGGCGCGGAGCACAAAAGTCTAGAATGAGTCATAGTGTTGTCTGCCCTAAGAATTGTAAAATAATGTAAATTTGCGTCGACATACCCATGGTCCATGGACCATGGGATTGTATAAATAGGGCGAGGCTCTAAGTGTAAAGATAGTTTTTGGAGAGAAAATAAAGTAGACAGATGCGAAGGCATGGTTAGAGCATAGGGGGAAGTTGAAGTGTATTGGGTCGTAGTAGTAGGAAGAGGCTCTGCAGCTGACTACGCAGAGGCCTAGTAGAGTCCACAACTGAGTGTATGGACCCTTGCAGCTGAGTGCGCAGGGTGGAGTCGGGTTTGTAAGTGGGATTGTACTTGAGAAGGAATACTAATAAAGATAAGTTTGATTCAGAATATTTTGCATCTAAGTTTCTGTTTATCTTTATGCATTTATACTGTTTATGATTACACACACTTACCTGAATGTTGAATAAAGTAATAAGAACATTGGTCCCTCACAAATTAGTTTAATCACTAATATAATAGTGCAGTAAGAATATAGATCGGTATAGTACTTTCTTCGTGCCCTTATAGAGGTGCACAGAGTTAGTGGCACAGGTCACGAAGGGTAGACAACTGCGAGGAGTAGCGCAAGCGTGCAGGTTGAGACTGCGAACCTCCAGAACCTTCATTGAGACATCCCTAAGGTGTAGAAACCTAGTTCTAACACCCTCTCATACTACTTCGGGTGAGACCTGTTGGACACCTAATCCTCAATGGGTTAGTGTGGAAGCCGAATGGACAAAAGGAGTCCAAGAGACCTTGGGATGTGAATCCCAACGGTCACATAATGTACTATAACTGTATATCATTTGTGAATAAAAATTGAACTGCATGATTTATCTTTCCTATCTTTCTCGCTCCCCATGTGTGTTTAACATGGTATTAGAGCCATGATGTGTGGCCTGTGTAGTTTTCTTTCTCAGGGTTTATCCTTTAGTTAAAAAAGGAAAAGGAAAAAAGATGTTGTTATTCCCTAAGCAACTGGTCTGAGATGCCTTGAATAGTGTTGGCCTAGTCTTCATTACCTGTAACGCTCCATTAATTCTTCCTCCCTGTTCTTCTGAATACAATAATCGCCCTCTGACTGTCATAAACGTTTAAAAGAGCGTCATTACACCTGCGCCTCTATTGCCTGACAATTCACCTGAATATTCTCACCTTGCGTTACTGAATGTGTTCATAATCACCTGCGTTACTGAATGTGTTCGAATGACCGGGATTCGTGGCAGCTGCAATCCCATGCTGACTTCTCCAGATTTTTTATAGCGGTCGATAGGGTCTTTTCAAACGTATCGAATCATGCGACACATCTATATGCTTTCATGCACAAAAAAAAGGCATGCGTGTCATTATTATAGAAATGTAAATTCACATGCAAGCAATGTGTCAAACTGTTCAGCATGCTAGCTGCAAATCATGCAGAAGGGTTCCTGAAATTTCAGTGTAACTCTCCATTCAAACCCCGCCCCCAAAATCCCAGTACTCCATACACCTCATTATTTGGTGCGTTTTGGAATTTGAATTTTTGAATGCTATGTGTTTGCATTCCTTTTTCTAAACTCCATGGTTGTTTGAACCAGCGAATGCCTAAGTTATTAGTATAGCAAATTGGATTTCTCCATGCTCAAAATCATTTTAGTTTCTTTGTACAGTGGGTGAAGGAAAGGTGTTAATGAATTCTTTTCACAAAATTATTTCAGTTTTTCTATACGGATGGTGGATCCAAAGTCGTGGATATTAATTATATGAGCTGGGCTGTGTGCTTAATTTATGGATACATCTATTTGGTACCCCTCGGATTTTATTTCCTCCTCCGTTACTTGGGCGTATCAACACCCTTGGTGCAGCTGTGGTGTCTTTATGGATATTCTCTGCTTATCTTCATTCCAGCTTCGATTCTGTTAATCTTCCCAATTGAGTTTTTAAGATGGACTGTTATTGCTCTTGCTCTGTTGTTTTCTATCCATAGTTTCAGGCTTTCCCCTTTTTTCGTTCTGGATGAAGTAGATGCAACATTGGACAATTTGAATGTTGCTTAAGTTGCAGCTTTCATCAAATTGAAATCCCGTGATGAGAACAAGGATCAAGATAAAGATGGTGCTAGCTTTCAAAGTATAGTAATCTCTTTGAAAGATGATTTCTATGTTAAAATTGATGCATTGGTGGGAGTTTATAGGGATTCTGAAAGAAGCTGCTCCAGAACTCTAACATTTGACCTCAGCAAGTATGGTGATACATAAACTGTTGGTGTATACCTCGTGGATGCTGTTGATACCTCGTGGATGCTGTTGTATACCTTTCGTGGATGCTGCTAATACCTTTTATGGATGTTGTTGTATACCTCGTGGATGATGCTGATAAAGAGCGCTTTGCAGAATCAGGGAAGGAGCTAGATGCACATCGATATTGTATTTCAGTTGTGAAGATATTGGTACTACAGGTGCTCCATCAGCGATAGTACCCTGAATAAACTTCTGAATTGCCTCATGCTGGTTGATAGCTACACTCTCCTGGATAAGATCAATTTTGTTTTGCAAAATAATTATATGTTTAAGACGCACGATTTCCATAGTAGCCAGATGCTCTGAAGTTTGAGGTTGAGGACAGCTCTCATTGCCAGCAATCAAAAGCAGCGCCCCATCCATGATAGTCGCACCATTGAGCATGGTAGCCATGAGAATATCATGACCCGGACAATCAACAAATGACACATGTCTTAAAAGCTTCATGCGAGTGTTCTCAAAACCAGCAACATCACACAGAGGACTGTCTTCCTTACCACTTCCATATGCCTTGTAACACATTGGTCGAGGACAGTGCTCATCTTCACATTTATATATTTTTGCATTGCCATATCCCAGTTTAATAGTGATGTTACGCTCCAGTTCATTCTTGAAACGAATTGTCTGGACCCTAGATATTGCTTTAACCACTGTTGATTTACCATGTGCCATGTGTCCAATTGTACCAATGTTTATTGTAGCTTGACGAGAAATGACCTCTGGAGAAAGTGGATGCAACATGGGTAGATTGCATGAAAGTGATATAAAGCATGTTTTTTTTAAAACCCAGAAGTTTGTGAAAAAAAATATTTGAAGAGAGCTTCCCCAAATTTAAGTTGTTGAATTTTCCTGTTGTTATCACTCAAGTTGTTCCTTGCTTCCTAAAGGGAATACGGCCGAGGTAACCACTGACCAATCTTTTAGCTACAGGTCCTAGCCTATCTGCAACCAGAGAGGGCTCTCTCTTTATAGTTGAGCTTTGTTTGATGAATGTTTTAGGCTAGTTATGATGCACTGTTTGTTTGAATTTGGTGGGTTGGTGAATTCATATAGAACTGAGATACAGATTACAGGACAGTTTGTTCCATTGGGCAATGGAGTTGAGGTATTTGTGCTTTTGAAGGTGAATTTGTGAAGACGGAGTGTTGCTGCAGAGCAAGTTAGGCATATGTGAAACAATTTATCAGATTTGTTGATGAAATTATGGAATTAGTGAGTGAAAGGCAGCTAAGAATCTTTCACTATGCTAAATGAAGAAACATGAAGGTATTGCTTAAGAGCAGTTAAGAATTCTTAAACAGTATTCACCATGACAGGATAAGTTCAAACATGAGCAATTAAGAATTCATATCTATGGCTAATCCAGAAGAAAACATATCTAGAAATAGAGATTGAGCATAGGGTGTTTGAAACAAATCCTAGGCTATTCTTTTTCTCTACTTGCTAAGATTATGGAAACATAAGAATTATGGAATACACAGGAGACACATACACAGTTAAGAGAAAATTATTGGTTCAGCAAATGACACAGGAATTCTGCAACAAAACAGAGCTTTACATATCCATCTTCAAACAACGTTGGAACCAGAAATCTACATCAGCAACTTTTATTATCAAAAAGTCTTTAGAATACAACAGAGCTCTTCAGAAAGAATTACACTACAACCGACACTCAATGCGTTATCTGAGGGGATATATATACAAAATAGGGTATAAAATATCTCAATAGAGAGTTATGGTGCAATAAATTGCACCACCAACTATCTTACAAAAAGTAAATGACAACGTAAATATAGCATTTAATGCTGAGATATTTGATATTTTTCTGTCAGACAGATTTGACTTTATGGCTCTGGAAAGTAGGCTATAGCTGTGCAGTTAACTCCGCATTAATTTAGCCTGCTGTCTGGTGCATTGCTGAGTCACCTGTACGGCTGCTTGCTGTACCTGTATGCTGATCTGCCTGCTGACCTGTAACCTTTGATCTTTCTCAAAAAAGGCAAAAAGCAAAGTGGAATTATCTAGGCAAAATCTCCAGCATTTCTTGCCACCAATCAGCTGGGGGTAGCTGATGTCTCCTCATTTTTACCACTGTTTCATCTGCCTCTGTATGTCTATAAAAATTTGGAGGGACTTCGAACAGATGATTTATTTCATGTTCAATAAAGAACAGATTTTCCAGCTTGTCATAGAGGGATTGCCCAGAGGGAAGCCCTGCTTCTTCTGTGGAGCTGTTGGATGCTATGATCTGGTTTTCAACATAATTGTTGATCCTTGTCATATACTGATTATATGACAGCAGTTGTCCTGTGCCAGTCACTAGGCTTGGCAGTACTTTGTCCTGTAGAATAGCCATTTTAGCTCTAAATTCGTCTATCTCAACCTTCATCTCCTGACATTTCCTCTCCAGTGTCTGAGTAAAATTCCTTAAGGTCAGTACCTTCTTGGCTGTGAGGATTGTATCTGTTCTGCTGCTTATCTCTAGAGATGCCAGTTCCTCTCTAGTGCGGTTATTGAGGAAATGTATCATTTTGGTGGCCTGCTCGGGCATTATTCCCAGTGCTGTTCTGGTTCTTTGTATTTCCACATGAGCCACACCTATCAGCTCAATCTGCTCATAAATTTCCTGAATGGACCTCCATTGGTCCTGTATAGATTGGCCAATTTTGGCCCAAATAATCTTCTTTATTTCTGCTAAGGTTTTACCTAGCATCAACTCTTTTTCTAGAGTTTTCACTTTGGCCTCCAAGGCCTTTATTTCTCTTTGCTTTTCTGCCACTGTCATCTTTGATTTGTCATAACTAGCCTCCAGCTTGGCCAGTTTTTCCTTGGCAATATTTATTTCAGTGACTTGAGTTTCCAGCTCTTTAACAGCCTTCATCAACTCCTCCATGCCCATGCTGGATTCTGCTGCTGCTGTTGCTTCTACTATTGCTCCTATTGCTGATGTGGCTGTAGTAGGTGCTGGAATAGCAGGAGGGGCTGCTGCTGCTTGTGTTGGAGGGGCAGGTTCAAGATTTTTTGAAGTTTGAGGGGGCTGGGAGGCTGATTCCCCTTGCTTGTCCTGCAGAGCTTTCTCTAGTTCTGCCTCCATTTGTAGTATCCTTTGGTTCATAACTAGAAGCAGCTCCATAGCATTATCCACTTGCTTTTCTTGTGCAAGCTCTGCTGTTTTAGGATAGATGGTAGGAGGCAATTTTGCCTATCTTCTCAGTGCAGCTATATCATCCTCTTTTTTCTTCATAAGGGCTCTAACACCCTTTGGGTCCTTTGGGTCATGTCCCAAATCTATAATTATGTCCTCCAGAGTCTTTATTCTGTTGTCTTTTGCAGAGGAGGACAGTCTTTCAAATTCAAGCTGCCTGTTGGTGTTTTTTAAGGCTTCCTTTAGCTGATGGGCCATCATTGCCCTGTCAGCAAGTGTTGCATACACCATCTCCCCAGTCTGTTTGTGTAGCTCAATCTGATCCATGGGGTGTATGTCTTTAGAAAAGACCTCCAGGTTTGTCCTATAGTAATCTGTTGTGGTCTTTGGATGTGGGACTTTAGGCTTCAGATGAGTGAAGATCATCTTTTCTTCCTTCAGATCATAGGCAGCCATTAATCTTTGCTTTTTGGCTGGGGTTGTATTCAGGAATTGCTCATAGAGCTGCACTCTTAACAACTCATTTTGTGCCTTGATCTCTTTGAAGCCTTCTTTGACTGTAGCTGGTTTTTTGCCCTGTTGTCTGGAGGAGGACACCTCTATGGTATGCTGCTGGGCCTGTTCTAGCTGAAATGAGCTAGTGGCAGTCTGTTGGCTTGTTTGCCTTTCTTTGTTGTGGCTTTCTGCCAGTTCTTCACTTATGTCTCATTCTTCTGCCTCAGGGTCTACCCTCGACCTCTTGGCCTCTGGTTGCTGTGATGACCCTGTTGGAGGTGTGATCTCCTCCCTGTCTCTCTTTTTCCCTCTCTCATCATTGAGAAGAGTTTGCAAAACTGGGTTTTGAGTTTGTTCAGTTTACTGTGGAGGGGCCTGCTCTGATTGTTGATCCTTTGATGTGCTAGGCTGCCCTGTCTCTACCTCTTGTTGTTCATCCATCTTCTCCTTTCCTTTTGCTGTGGTTGTTGTTGCTGGAGCCTGTTGGATGTCCTGTGCAGCTGTAGCAGTAGAGGTGCCTTCTCCTGCTTGGACTAGTTGCTTGAATAAGACCTGTTGACAAGAGTCTAAGTCAAGAGTTTTTTCCAAGTCCTTTACATTCTGCTCCATTATTT